>QVRM01002221.1:772500-983412 GCA_003439945.1 Dermanyssus gallinae
GCAAGACTTTTCATATCTTAGCCTGCCTTCGGTTAAATACGAAACAAATCAGATTACGATCCCTATCGTGTGTATGTGCCATGCCCGCTTGCGTGTTAGGAGTGGTTGACTATAAACACGACTTGAGCGCAACTTATGAAAAAAGCAGGTCCTTGAAAGCTTTGTCGTTTTGTGGATACGGCCAAATCGATTAAAAGACCCTGCCGTAAAAATTAAAGTTGCAACGGACGACTTTTCGAAGTTATACAGTGCAAAAACAAAACAAACAGACTTCCTCTTTTTCGACTGTCTAGAAGCGCGTGCCTTAAATAAAGGCACCACATGGAACGTTGCTCTTAGGGCCGTTTTCTTGGCATGTCTACAATTTACGCAGATAGATCTACGCAGCTAATAGCGCGTAAAACCAGGCGGATTCTGCAGGAGACTAAAATCAATGTGTGTATTTTTGTTGTCCAATTGCCTATGACATGGATTAGCTTTGATTTTCTCGCAGTTTCCAGCGGTGTCCACAAAGGGGATTTACTACCAGTTTTATAATTAAAAACCCTCTTATATAATCTAGCATGCTGTGAGCGGAAAAATGTTCGCGTTATATAAACGTATATAAGCGCTGCGGCCATCATATCTGTGGTTCCACGTTGAAAGAACCTTTTCTTTCGCGTTGTGTCATTTATTTTATCAATTGTTTATTATTACTCGTTTATGTTTGTTTAACTACTAGTTGAAAAGTCGTTGTTTAGACTGATTTCAGCAACCTCCTTAAGAGAAACGCTTCCAGTGTTTTCAAACGCACCGTGGGACCAAACGCACCGCATTTCTAATTTTGTTTGAGATATATTGACACTAGACCTAAATATATAGCGCATCATCTAACTGTATAGATAGCCTAGCTCTTGAGGTGCGTGGATTTGTAACCCCTGCTGTTATCTGCCCTCTTAACGCATCACCACAGGTGAAAGTTTTGGTAACACGCTTCTATGCAGCATCTAAGCAGTTAAAAGAATCGACCTAAATTAAGTGGTAAAGCTGTCAGGGAGTTATAATGAAGATGTGAGTGAACTATATATTACACGGTTGTCTAGCAACTCAATACAACATGCATCGTGGAGTGTATTTATATTTGCACGAAGCGAGTTGAAAATGAGGGTGACAATAGGTGGTACAATCTTTCAATCACTCTGGCTTTACCGGGTTGATACTAGAGGCAATTAAAACCTATTTTAAAAAAACGATTGCTCCTGCTGTTTGAGCTCCAGCCGTCTCGCACTATATCTCCTGCCGATTCTAAATATGAAGTAACCATAGCCAATGCTGAGCTACAGTAGAGGTACAGTATTATATAGCAGGACTCTCTTTAAAGCACTGGCAGCGTATTAAAAACGGAATAGATCCGACGTGCCGACAGGAGACCAGTTGGAGAAATACGTTAATACTCGTTTGTGTCATATTGCTGGGTGCAGCAGGGTGTTCATTGCGGAAGAAGAAATTCGATCCCCTTACACCTTCCCGTCCCGACTGTTTGGGCCAAGTAATAGCAGCAGTGGTCATAATTTCAAAAAATCTACTAGGGGTTGAAGTTGTATTAAAGAATGGTTCCAGGTCCTCGCCTTTTCCTGAGGCCATTTACATGAGAGGTTTTTAGTGGGCATTATGCCAACAACATCGACATCGAATCCCACAATGCACGCTTTGGGTGTGCGTAAAGGAAGCTTGTTTCCCTCTCTCACAAAAAAAGTAGTCATGATTTAAATATTGCATAGACGTAACGTACAGGTAACTAACAGTACGCGAACAAAGCAATTTTGTGACCTCAACTCACGGTCGTGGTCGCGCAAAATCTACACCAAACGTTACAAACATACAACAAACTCTGATTTGCCTCTGTCTGCCCACGGAAAGGGATCTTCTTCTCGACGACGGGGTGGTTTGCAACGTCAGTGCGGGTGCTGCCGGTAGTCCGCCGGTGAGGGCAGGTGAGGTAAAAGCGAGGTAAAAACACGTTAAAGTCAGTTCTTCCTGCTTTTACTCCTAGACCAAGGCAGGCCGGGCCGACATACGCCGACCGATCGACCGACCGACCGAGTCAGAGGCCATTCGCACCGCGGAACCGCGCGATACCGGCGGATACAGGGCCACTGCCGTTCGCCTACTGGGCTCTCAGCCCACCGCCGTTCGCCTACTGGGCTCTCAGCCCACCCTACTCCTACTACTACAACTACTACAGCTGGCTACACGACGCATGCATTCGTCCTGAATACAAATCGTCAACGCGCGCCAAAGACGGGTAAGTCAACGACGATGAGACAACGTAGCCGCTTCTGGTCTTAGCTAACATCTGAACACTCTGTGTTATTCATGTTGTTGACACTGTTGCTGCTATTCTGCTGTTCTCGCTGCTACTGTACTTATGTTTGCCGCTGCTGCTGCTGCTGCGGAAGCCGCAAATGTCGCACGCGTCGCTGGAGGGTGGTGGCACTCTTGCTCCGAGTCGTCTGCCAACGTTATCTTGCATGTCCGATCTCTAAGCCATCCTACTTAGAGTTCATCTTCTCACCGTTCCCGCAGATAGTGAAGCTCTGATAGAGGAAGCCTTGGTGGTTCTTGCACCAAAAGCAGCCGCAATAGTAGTAGTAGTAGTAGTAGTAGTAGAAAGCTGTAGTAGTTGAAGTAGTAGTGGCAACCCTGTCTGTGGTAGGTAGTCGTAGTGGCTGAACAGGCTGAAGTACAGTTTCGGGGAGCTCGGGCATCAGTTCTTGTTCACGAGCGAGCGAACGAGCGAGCGTAGAGAACAAGCAAGCACATCGTCAGCGTGTCGTCGACGGCCACTTTATTGGACACAGGTGCGTGTGCTGCTTTGGGCAGATGGCTCCCTCGAGGCCGTCCTCGACGCGGCGGTCCGTGTACTCAGAGACGCCTTTGCAGGCGGCTGACTCGAGGCGGTCGTACGCTTCTCGTACGATGGTTTCTAGTTTGCGTTGCGTAGCGTAGCCACCAGTAGCGTTGGGCAGGTTGAGTGTGAGTGAGAATATGAGAAAATGAGAAAAAGGCGACGTTTAGATATCGCTGGAATCTCGACCGCTGAGCGAAATTCGCGTTGTAGAAGGATGGTTGGCTTGGTTAGCGCGCTCGCTTTTGAGAGCTCTACTCGATGACAGCTGAATGAATGCTGAAGCTGTCCGAAAAGCTGTCCCAATAAAGTGGTCAGTAGTAAGTGGCTTGGACTGAGTCCATCTGAATGATAATGACGACGACTATGATGATTACAATAGCAACATCAACAATAATATAAGGATCATTGTACTCGATTTAGCCGAGGAACGTTAGACTTGTGGATGTTTCTCACTTGACAGGCATTGACTGACGCCAGTCATCCGCTGTCAAGCAAACAATAGCTCGTTTAATCTGTACATACTTTCACTAATATTTCTGTCTTCGAAAAGCCACTTGGCTTCTCTAGCCGTCGTTGAATCATTTATGAATCATTTAGTTAAACTGTTCAACGATCTGTATGTAATGCTTTTTGAAGGAATAGTAGCAACAATATCTCAACACACGCGAGCTCAACCACAGCTGGCTGGTTTCAAGTCCGTAGCTGCCCTACCGCGTCAAATAGAGCGATGAACATAAGAAATAAAAAAAAAACGTAGACATTGTATTTCATACAGTTATTTGACGCATCTGTGACTCAATAGCAGCGCCTGACTCTACACTATGATTCGTAGACGTTTCTCTAACTCTGGTACAGCTCGAGCTGAGTGTAACACCTCTACTTACGGCTTGATTGTCCAAACCTAAGAGATTATAAGACCAAACGAGGCAAGAAATATTGTCGTTCAAATTTTTTTGCACCTGAGTAGTTCCAGTTGAAACAACATGTAAGCACGCCGTCGTTTCTCGTAAAGATATCCTCGACTCTAGCTTGTTGTTGTGGTTGTGGTTGACCCTGCGGTTGTTGTTGTTGTTGTTGCTGTTGTTGTTGTTGCTGTTGTTGTTATTGCTGTTGTTGTTGCTGTTGCTTGTGTCGACGGAGGTCGCTGCATTGGCCAACATCACGACCCGTGTTGCGTCATCGCCAAAATAGTGTCTCTTGTAACTCGCGAGTACATGCGAGCGCGCGTATGCACGCACAACGATAGCAGCCAGGACAGTTGGTATTGCTCGCTGGCTACCTAGACTGCGCGCAGCACCTCCAGTATCCAAATGTGTAGCTCATTCTGCATATACAATGCGCCTATCTAACTTAGTCAGCACAATTTTGCGCATCAAGGTGGCGCTGTGTCTTCGACCAAGTTCTCTCTCTCCGCGCCCTTTCTCTCCCTTTCTCTCTAGTTTGTCTTTGGTTTCGCCGTTCCGTTTCGCCCAGCATTTTCCTGTACACACAAATATATATATATATATATATATATCCCAAACGTGACTAGTTGCCTTGATGTTGTTTCACACACGTCCCGTCAACAGGCGACGACGATCAAGTCGCCGAAGAAAGGTAGAAAGAGAGACTCGTTTCATACCTTGCGCTTGGGGTGCTTCCGCCGACACCGGCGCCCGCGGAGTGCTGTTGCTGCAGTGCCCCCGCTAGGCAAGATCTATTATACGGCCGGCCAGGTGGTGAGTCACCTGATCCACAAGAGGTGGGCAGGCCGCATTTTGCCAGCAAGCTAGGGCAGATCGCCACCACCCTCGATTGGACAGCATCTCTCTCTCTCTAACTTTCTCACCGTCTCTCTCTCTCTTTCTCTCTTGGCTTGCCGCTTCCAAGCTGCGTCTATATGCTGTGCATGCTCATTTTTGGGCCTCCCTCTTCGAGTGTCCTTCGAAGCACACCTTTGCTCACTCATCCGCTCACTACCGTTTACATCTGCACACGCGCACACACACACACACACTCACAGATATATACAACGCATACATAGCTCACCTGAGCCGGCATCGCTGCTCCGCGGAGGGCAGGCATCTTGCCGGTTACAGCCAGCGGTGGGTGCCCCCTGCTGTCCTTCGCAGTCCCCTTCGCCCAACCCCCCATCGACGCGTCTCCATTCTCTGGCCACCTCAGCAGCCCTTGGTGACTGGCTACAGCCTGCACACTGGGTGTCTGCCTGTGCGACCCACCAATGAGCTGAGCAAGCTACCGCCGATGGATCGAACAGCAGATCGTCGGTTCCTAACCGACGCTCCGCGGACATTAACCAACAAGCAAGGCCTGTTAGCCTGTTGGCTCCGCCGTAAGCTACAACAGGTCGCGCAAATCCTCTCCTGTTGTTCTTCGCTATTCCCGCCCTCTTCGGCTCTTCCCCAGAAACAGCCCCTATTCCGCCCAGGGGTAGTGCCGCCTTGCGTAGTCCCCTTTCCCCTACCGATTCGTTGGCCGCTGTGGACGCGGCATACAAACGCATGCGTGTGGTGTCCCCGTTTCGAGGTCGTCAAGCAGGAAGAGGATAAGGAGAACACAGCAACGCTGGCGATGACGATGGTAGCCGAATAAGGGAATAGTCGTCGGAATCTGACGCGCGCCGCCACCGTGGCCGTCGCACCCGAGAGCGGAGACGCACGCAGTGAGCATAGCAAACGAGAGACGAAGAAGCAACAGTTTGATTGCTTTCTGCTGCTCCTTTATGATTATCGTCCTTCACCCCCCTCCCGGGGACTTCTCAGAGCCCCCGCCCCAAACTCGCCGCTCCTCTCCCCTTGTTCTGAACCCCTCATCTCCCCTCGCGCGAGTCTTGCCCACCCCGGCTTTCTCTGGATGACTTGGAGCAAGCACGGCTTGCTCGCTTTGGCTCTCCTCGCCTACTTCTACGCTCTGGCACGCGGTGTCTCGCTCGCTGGCTGCTGAAGATACACCCTGCTCCCTTTTCTCTCATGCTTCATCTCTTTCTCTCTCTTTTTCGTCTTTGGTCGCACTTTGCCTTTCGACTATCATCGCCACAGCCACCGTTACCGCCAACACCAGCAGGTAGGGAAGGAATACAACCTGGGGCCACATAGCACATACCGAGTCAACAGTGTGGAGAGCCCAGTTAGGTAGATTGTGGTACTACAATCCAGTGGCAGTAGACGACGTAGTAATAGTGGTAGAAGTAATGGTAGTATTAGTAGTAGTAGCCTGGTATGTGGCCAAGCTGAAAAGCCGGGGGGTAAAGAGGAGAATGAAAACGCCCACTTCCAAATGGAACTCTGACGCACACACACACGCATATACAGAGAAAGGATAGGGATAAGGAAGGAATAGCTTGAGGAAGCCGATGGATAAAGAGAGAGCGTAGGAGAGGACTAGAGAGGGGCCTACTGTGGAGGCGAAATGAAACGAAGTTCCAAGGGCGAGCCTTTCTCGCAGCAAGGACGAACTCAGTTGGGTGGCCGGTCGGCGTGCCCACCGGTAGACCTCAAGAAAGTTATACTAGGAGACGGAGTAGGCCTAATCTCAGCCTCAATATACATTGCAGGAGCTGACTAATGTCACGCGGAGAATTTTAATGATACTTCTCCCTAATAAATATAATGATAATTTATTTATTATTCAATTGTATATGTATGTATAATATATGTTAACAGAATTGCGACTGAGCGGTGCCGGAAAGAATCAAGTTCTAAAAACGTCAGTACATAAACTCAATATACTTTTTATTGACGCCGGTCGTCCCGGGGTATCGGTGTATTAAGTTTAACGCACGTTGGAGGAAAATTTTGGCAGCCGGCTCAGATGCAAGCGTGTTCAGTCTTTGGCATTTGCTGTATTAACAAAGAGTAAATAAAACGCTTCTCAGCTATGTATTTGCGTCAACAAATAATTAGGCATCTCTACAGAGCGCGTATAGATTCGTTAAAAGCAAAACATACATGTCGATCGGACAGTTCAATGATGTCTATATTGGCAAAGTGTTTCCCACTCTTTAATAAACATATGGAAGTTTCGGCAATTCACTGACTCTCGATACTTTTTCAGCATTAACAAATATGTGGATCATGCACCTTCGGCAATTTGTGCAGAAAAGCAAGCGAGTTGAAAGAGACAGAGTTAGAATAGAACTAAACTAAATTAGGTCTGTTTTGAGGTGCACTGGCGATAAGCCAGCGCAACAGGGTCTCTCAAACGTTCACCTTAGCTGTCGTGGGCAAAAGAACAAATAGGGGTAGCAAATTACCCTTTTTATACCGCCTAACTACTTTTAATCATGTCATTTAGGCTAATATATTCAATGAGTATATTGAAGATAAGGAGCGAATTTTTTTATTATGACGCATTCCACACTATATATATAATAGAAAGCGCCCTTATTTGCCGAATAAAGGGTGGAAAAAGAGACTAGGTAGGCAATGACGCCCCCGAAGCCGCCTTGTTGTTCGATTCTCTGGCTACACGCCAGGCGAACATATTATTGATTGTTTCAAGTCTTCCAATACATTTTGGTAAAAACATGATTTGACTTCTGGATTGTTCATTGTCACATCGAAGAAACGATTGATAAAAAAAAAAAAAAAATATATATATATATATATATATATATATATATATATACCTCCAGCGTGCATTTCAGAGATTCAGTGTTAATTGACTGAGCACGCAATTAGTGCCTGCCATTGCTAGACCTAATTCGAGACATTTCTTGGCATATTGGCACGGCGTTAGAAGAGTGTAAAAATAATGCTAGAGGGACCTAAAGGGATCTACAGCACAGCAGCACGATGAGTAATAGAAGCTGCATGCAACTGCTATTCTTTGACTTCAACCTGCCCTTTATTCTTCTTTGTTCTCTTTTCAGCGATGGCACGCCACCTGTTGTCGTTGGTCCCCCACATGGCGGCGTTCGCACTTCAATTGTCTTGGGCTCCCGCCGTAGCGACGCTCGATTTCAAAACTAAACACAGTGACACCCCTCGTCGTGTGTCGCTCGACGCCGGCTTCAGTGTCTATGGATGATCTAGAAGAGTCGCCGTGCCGCAGTAACATTTCCGAGTTACTGCTCCCGTGCCGGTCCATACGGTTAACCTATGGCCCGACCGCTAACGAAAAGGTGAGTGGCCTATCCCTGACCCCCGCCTGAAAAGAAAAAAAAGAAAAAGATCCAGGCTCACATCACAAGCTTCGAGAAAGTGATCCCCCAGATATATCCGAGGTAAACACTCTCCTTTCCGGTTGCAAGGTCGTACAAAAGAGTGACCTTGAGCTCATCGGGGCTTCGCCCAGATGGGCTGTCTGGGTCATTGAATGCGTGAAGCCGTAGCCAATAGCCGTTTTCCATCGTTGGGCCCTCATCGCAAAATATATCTAATTAGATAAAAAATGTAATTATAAATAATAATATCATTGATAGGGTATAAACCTTTTAACTTGGTTAGCTTAGTAACTTTGTAACATAAACATTTGCAGGATGGGATACATGTTCTATTCTCTTATAATCATTATTTTTATCTGAGATGCTAATAATTATATTTTCTTGGATGCAATTTATTTCCTTGATTCTATTATACTAAAAAACAACTCGGGCCTTCAGCGAGTGGACTTTGAAGGCACTGGAGGTGGTCTTCAACGTACGCTTCTCACTCGTAGACTTGCAGGCTTTGTTTCCTAATAGGTCAATGAACTGAAAAAGAACGCCTGGAAGTGCCATTTCAGCGCAGTCATTTATTTCCATTCTATTGGCTATACAGTAAATGTTTTTTTTGTCAATCAACCAATAACATTGTTCAGTGGCAACAGCAACTTTTGAGAGATGGGTAGCACGCCAGAGAAGCGCCGCCCATTGTCGTTGCTTTATTTGAGTTTGGCAAAAGTTAACGTTCAACGTAGTTCAACAGCTGAATATAGCATAAGCCAACCCACCGTTCTCGTAGTCTGTCAAGTCACCTGAAGTGTTCATAGGCGAGTGGGTTCGGATGTAATCCTGAAGGTGACTTCTTTTTATTGAATGCTTTGCTTCGAAATCACCGACTCACTATCATCCTTCTCACCGACGAAGCACGATGCCTGGGCTCAGAAAATTGACCCGTTGATCAATAGTGGCTGATCGTTCTGGTCGCGAATAAAGACAGAACGTCTCACTGTGATGAGAAAGAGTGTATCGGCGACGACGAGAGCTGCTAGAGTGGCAATCTTGCGTTGTGGGGCGTGTCCGTTTTATTTTAGGCACAAGCTGTGGATGCAATCTTCTTCCGTTTCGAAAGTTCAAAACAGTTCTCGTGGCACACGCAGAGAGGACAACCGAAGTTATGTGTATATACACAGATATTTCTCACACACAGTTTATATTACTGACAACCCGTGCGGATTCGAGGGATGGTCGTCGCTTTTTCTTTTCTATACTAATGAAACGCCGACGCCCTGGAGCGCATCGCAACTGTATATTTCGACAATGGTGTTGTAATCCAATGTCGATTGAAATGTAGTTGCGAGATGGTTTGTCGGGCTATCGACGGCCAGCAGAAGTGTAGCTGTTTACGTACCTTTATATTGTGTTTTGTTGTCTCATGACAAAACATGACCATGTGAGCGCAGTCGCTGGCGCGATCCAGGTTTTCCTCGCGACTCGAGAAGAAAAGACAACACCTCGCCCCCCTCCCCCGGACAACAGCGGCATTGCGGCAGCGACGCGAGAACCAACCCGTTTCCAGCCGACTAGCGAATCATGAAGGGCATCACGGATGATGCTACGACACGGGATGTCCTTCGCATCGAAAGCGTTGGCCGGGTGCAATCCGGTATGTCAAAACAGTCTAATCGACGTGTGCTGCTTGATCTGTCCGATAATGTGATTCTTATCCTCCTGCGACGGCCTACCTGCCTGTCTGTCTGTGTGTGTGCCTCGTTGGCGGGCCAATTGCCATGGCGCACGACCACGACGAAACGATATAGATCGACGGATCGGCGAAGCTTCTGGTGGCCGATAAGCATCAAAGGAAGCACCGGGACGCGGTGGCCATTAAGCCGGTGGTGGTGGTGCTTTCTTTGCTATAAATACGCGGCCAGCGCCGTCAAGAGGAGATATCTCACCGCACAAGATGCCAACGTTGGGTAACTTCAAACCTCGAACGCCAACCGCTATACAAGAATAGTAGGATATCGTAAACCAAACGAAAAAAAAAAACAAACATAATATCGTCGTTATCAACGACCACAACGTTAGTCACCGAAACGATAATACTAGTAATAACAACAACGACAACAACGACGACAACAACAGCAACAACAACAACACGAATAGAAACGCACTAATAGCAATTGAAACAGTCTGATAGCAATTACAGTTACGTCTCTGCTAAGCCTAATCGTACGAAAAACAGGCATGCGCTGAACCCGACAATAATATCCGACGAAAAGAAAAATTACTCATTTGTAGTGTTTATTTATTATTCAACACACTGACACGTAGCCAGACACGACTTGGAGACTTTCTAAGCTTTAAAAAAGTCCAGCGAGCGATGTAGAATAGAAGTGTGATTTTATTCCCTTGAACCGTTGCTGTTTTTGTTTTTATGGCGGTATTTTATTCTTTTGTCGGCACACGTAGTAAGGCGTTTGACCGAATGGAGGAGGCCTCGAGTCGACTGAACTAGCCTAGCCGCGTCTCTGAAGATGTCGAACTTTCTTCAGAATTATGTGCATTATTTCGAGGATTGCCCTCAACCATCTACACCCGTGCATAGGGTCTGCGAGAAAGTGAACCTCAAAAACGGTATAACCATACCTTAAGCCCCAGGCCTATAGGGTACGATGGGGCTACGTCGTTCTCTACGAATCCGCTGATGACCACATCATTGACCAACCATATTAAGCGACGGCAACACCTTTAAGAGTTAAACAGTCAACTTTCTTACTGTCGAGCCCGGTGGCGTGGTGCATTCGGGTGCGTCTCGCGACCGGAGACACATAGGTGCGCGGGTTCGAGTCCCGCCGTTGCACATTTGTATGTATGGGGTCTGCTTATTTTTTACTGCCGCGAGCCTAATCTATGAAGTTAGTAATGTTAGTAACGATTTTATAAGGTTTACTTAGCTTTGTAGCATGTGAACTAGGTCCCCTTATAACTGTGCGCTATTTTACATTACTCAAAAGATTTTTTTTCTCGTACGTCCCTGATTAAAATAGACGAAAATGATCAGAAAAGCTTTATTGTACTACTGCAAATTTTATCGACCAAAAACAGACACGCCAGATGGTTACTGACTTAACGGTTTGCATCCAACACTTAGTTAGTTAAACTAAAAAGATTGCAAAAAAATACACAAACAATCAGCAGAGAAGCGCCACCCCTAAACATGTAAAGTGATGTTTGTGGTGTAAACACATGTAAAAACTGTACCATTTAATGATGGGTTATCTGTCAGAATACAAAACATTGCTGTGCGCTCATGGTCACGCTAAAGTGCCCGTCAACTGATAAAGCGTGCAGAGTCTGCAGGGAGCCTGTAAAGAGTTGCTAAATGCAACAATTTGCTAACAGCTGGTTAATGATAAATGATTATCTTGCTCCCGGAGGATACGTTGGCTGTGTGCTGACGAGGTCCTGATAAGCACCGGCAAGGTAAAGCGGCTAGCCTCACCGCTGTACGTTAACCGTGTCAACTAACAGTGGTGAATACGTATTAAATAGCAAGTCCAGCACTGCTAAAGTAAAATCCCGCGAGCTTGGCATACATGTGCTTAGTATAAAAATTTAGTATAGTTACTAAGTATATAAATACTTAAGCAAGCGTTATTCTTATTATCGGCGCTAGTTGTACAAACTTCCCAAAAATAATGTTTTCTTGGATACCTGCGGTTCAA
This sequence comes from Dermanyssus gallinae, assembly GCA_003439945.1. Lineage (NCBI taxonomy): Eukaryota > Metazoa > Arthropoda > Arachnida > Mesostigmata > Dermanyssidae > Dermanyssus > Dermanyssus gallinae. Next base: position 784,262 of record QVRM01002221.1, read on the forward strand.
GATAATAAATATAATTGCCCAGCATAGACTTCTCAAAGAAATGTTTGACCTCACTCGATTTTCAGGCCGAGTAAATATGTTAATTATAGTCTCATCGCATTGCGCCCACACAAAACTAATCTCGCAATTGATATGAACGAGACCGGAATGCGGCATGAACCCAAGGTTAATGACTTTGTAGATGGCTGCTAGTTCGGAGAACCCGTTTTGTGTATTTTTAAAATACAATAGACTGCAAGGAATATAGTAAACAAAACGTAAGTGTAAACTGGGCTAATTATGGAGTAGTTATTGGGTCTAATTAAGGACAAAGCTGGTTTAGACTGGGGAAAACGCACATTCACGAAACGAGTTGCACTTTGCTGTCATGTGGACATTTCCCACATCATTGTCGTGTTCGAGAAACTAGATCCGACGATGCTACTCCAGCTAAGAAAGAACCCGCATCTATTTAACAAGATGTTCATAGAGAAGCAAACGACAACACGCCAGGCAAGCAAACAATATTCATCGCACGCAAGCCCTGCCTACAGAGGATCTCCAGGCATATCCATACGTGCTTAAGGACACTAAAAACGCCGTGTACAACATGCATACTATTAGCTACTTATGGACCACACAACGTACATGCATATAGGGGTTATATAACGTAGAAACGAAATGCATGTTTCCTCTCTACGTTACATATATCGTTCTAGTTAAATGTGTGGGGGTGTTCAAATGAAAAGATACAAACCGACATTCTGGATATAATTAAAGTCGTTATTGAAACGTTATCATTAGAAGCCTGAGCACAAATATCTCATTTTTTACATGCGGAAGTTTAAGTTCATCGTCTAAATTGAAGGGCCTTCATTTAAGGTGTTTTTTGGCACACTAAACTAATGGAAGCCGCAAGGTCGTAGGACGGACGCTCAAGCCGCTTGCACCTAAACTTAGTCAGTAAACTTTGTCTGACTCCACAGACGTATTCGTACCCGGAGTACGTCGGATTAGTGGAAAAGCTGCAGTTATGAGAACCGACATCTACTCACCAGCTTTACCGTCCGCGGCTTCCACCTGAAAATCTGTGTGCGCGAGAAATTTCGAGGAGCAATTCCGCTGTCTCAACTCTGGAATTGTGGTACCTATGATGTATATCGGTAAACCCGTCCTTGGTACTATTACTACTACAAAAAATAAACTTTTCGGGCTGACCCTCAGCCAACAGTTAACGCCCACGGGACTGCTTTTCGCATTGCTTCATAGACGGACCCCCATAAATACAAAATCTGCCATGGTGGGGCTCGAATTCGCTCAAACCTATGTGTCCCCTCCGGTCGCGAGGCGCTGGCGAATGCAACCACCACGCCACCGGGCTGGACACTACTACTACAACCCTAGTAGTGTAAAAAATACGTTTTTTAATTGATATATAAGACACAACCAGATTTCATCGGTACTATTCTCGTTTTACTTCGGTAAAAAATTGAGGATTTTATTCTGCATGCTCCGTCCGTGTGCTTCTTTTATGGGTTTGCCTGAGACTGTCATCGGCGCATCCTTTCTCGTTCCATCTCCAGCTCGTTCTTGCGTCTCACATAGTTCTCCACCAGGATCAATCCCTGTTCCCACTATCGTTCGTCCTGAAGCATAGCGGAGACTAGATCTGCTACCACGGTGCTTGGGGACTCTGCTGCTGCGACCAGTGGTTCTGTTCGCCGCAGCACTCTAGTGCTGGGCAGAGGAAGATAGTATGGGTTACATTATCGACCTCGCCAGTTTCGCACGTGACACGTTTCGAATCCGGAGCTTTCTCTATCCTGTGCAGATATTTCTGGAAGTATCCGTGCACTACTACAACAACAAATTTGCCTGACTCTACAGACGTGTGGACGCACTCTATCGTAGAGCAGAATCACTTCGTCCGAAAACACTCCAGACCGCTTTCTATTCACGGAATTGCACATGCTACAAAGTGTCACACAGTACACGTCACTGTTAATTTCCGTTTTTCCGTGCTCGAGTAATCCGATGCAGTTGCAATGCTAACACCATGAACCGTTGTTGTTGCGATTCACTGAGCATGTCCGGAACCCACTGCGCGCACCCTTCTAATAACCCAACCTTCATTACATTTGGGCTGACTCACGCCTAACGTTTAACGTCCACGGGACCGCTCTCGCGTTGCGATGTACACCCCCCCCTTCCCCTTAAGTACCCCACCTAAACGATAAAATCAAATAATTGCCGATTTTTTTTATTCGAGCCCGCAAATTGGCGAGTTGTTTTTGCATTAGTATAGCTCGGCCCTACATAGAAAAGATGTACTAAAATTTAATAAGACCCATCTGAAACTAGTAAAATTAAAAGTCACAAAAATCATCTTTGTCTTGAATAACAACAGTAATATCTGGTTGTTCTCGCACAAAAACTAGTCCCGAGGCAAAATAGCTCCGTGGTTTATGAGTCCGTTTTTCCGAATCCATTTTTATAATGCCTTTTTTATGATGCATTTTTATGATCTTAAACTCGCCCCCATCACTTCTTACGACATCCAGGTCATCTGGAGACAGCTCTTGCGGCAACAACTTGAAATGCTGGACCGCGTCAAACCGGCTTACCTCAAGCGTGTAATGGGCCTGCACTCCTCAAGCAAGAACCGCCCTGAGTACCTGCTGGCGGACACTCCGCTGTTCGTCGAGGATCTGAAGAGACGCTTTAATCTGCCAGAGACTCCCGTCTACTAGGAATTTAGCCGCATGTGGGAGGACAAGACAGCGAACGTCGACCCGTACATCTTTGACACGGGTGCCATGGAGACAGCACCTGGAAGGACCTAAGCCGCACAAACCTCCACATAGTGACTCGTTCCGCGGTACACGGGTCCCACCACGTCCCGTGCGGGACACGCGGCTTCCACGACCCCCATGCATCATGTATATATACTCGGTGTAGGACGTTTTGCACAAAGTCTCACGGGGCAATCTGCCCACGTGTAATCTCTTTAAGGAGCCTCTTGTAGTGATATTGTTTTTATTGTACCATTTGACCACTGACTATGTACCTAACAAAGGTGATTTTAATAAATGAATGATTTTTTTATTTTGCCGTAGATAGTTCAGGTTAACAACCTTGCATAATTTTTGTTTTCCATGGAACCATTTGTAATATTTGGTCAAAAGTTGTTTTTATTTTACCTTTTAATACCCATAATAAGCAGTTGTCTAGTACCTAAGGCAAGACAAATGTTTGGATTATTATATTCCCATTGTCTAACGTGCACAGGAAATGTTGACTCCAAAAGGGTAAGAGTGATCATAAATTAAAAATTTGTAGCCCTTAGTTTTTATGTTTTTTTTTTAACGAAACGTGCTACTTATAAGGCAGTATTGGAATAGAACACATTTTACTGATGCACAGGACCTTTAAAAAAATTGATTTTTTCAGAATTCTGCGGGTGTAGTGACATTTGCTCGTGTGGCCGAGTTGCAAGCAAATGTCTGCTTCTGGATCACATATCAACGTATTTCGTTGCGCGTTGCTGATTTGACAAGCATTGACCTTTTCGGACAACAGGAACGAGATGTCGTCCGTGAGGACTTCCACCATTGCTGACTGGATCAGCAGTCGTCATTAAACAATGACAGCGACATTAAACAATTGAAATCTAATGTCATCATGCCGACGGACCGGCAATCTTTCGAATTCGTGGCCAGTCGTCAGCTCAAATGGAGCGGTCGGGGCCAAATATCGGAATGTCAGAAAATTGTCTCTACTTTAATTATGGATCAACTGCTAAAGCAGGTGCAATTGATGCATTTAGAAGTAATTGTTTGCTAGATGATATTGACGTCTTTCTAATGTGTGTGAGACATGTTTTAATGAAAGCATATGTGATGTTGAAAATTACTTTGGGACTAAATATGGGGTGTCTCGCAGATATTCGCGTCACAGAGGGACGTCTGTGTCCTCACTACAATCTAGCTAAGTGTCGTAGACGCTAATTTTTAATTTAACACGTGAAAACATTTCTCGAGGCTTAGTCTTTAAACAAGACGGCTTTCATCTTATCTGCTGTTACCCATCTCGCTCGGTAAATTGTTTCCCCAAAAATTGACCGAACATCTTAAATTGTGCTCACTGACTCTATGGTATCTGAATTTAAGGTCTGCTGTTTGGCAAGGGGCCTATTCCAGCTAATTCGCTCGCCTACTCATGCGTCTGGGTCTATACTTGGATAAGATTCAAAATGTGACCATTTCCCCCTTCCAATAAAATCGGTTCATCATGCTATACATTTTGATATCGTACTTGCTTGAATTGATATAATACCGTTGAAGGTTCAGCTTGATTGTAAATAAATGGATACCACTTTTATTGCGAACCACTTAGATAATGGTAACTGGGCTTACTTTGGAAAATGGTAACTGGGCTAACAAAACCCAGGCAACATTTCACATCAAGATGACTAAGTTACCTTCTCTGAATTTGAATTGTATTATTTACTTTCCGACCTTAAGCCGACGACTAACCTTACACCTGAAAACATTGCTTCATGTTTTTATAATGATTATGCAATCTCATATTTGAAAGATCCGCCGCGAAGGAACGCTGGGTTGGCTAAAGCACTGAACCCAAATAAGTTTGGCTTAAAGCTTGCAGCGTTATTCCCGGTACAGCGTGACCCAGACATTGAATCGTACACGGGTGTTCTGACAGAGGCGATTACATCGTCCGTCTGTGCACCGAGCCCGCGTCGACAACGGCCATGGTTTAATGCAAGCTGTAGACTAGCCTCCGTGGCGCAGTTCCGTGCCCGTCTGCTGGCTAAACAATACCCGTGCATGATGCCGCTCTGTAACCTGCTCAAGAGTTCGTATAGACGAACTCTCAAGACGGCGCGACGGCAATATCTTGAACGTCAGGAAGAGAGGCTTCTGAAACAGGCAGTCAAGGAGCCCCACAAGTGGATTAAACGGGTGAAATCGACTTCGTGTCCTATTAACTCCGCTGTCTTGATAGAGCACTTCAGGGAAATGTATGCAAGCGCAAACACCATTCCCAGCAAAGTTCCATTGTTCGATAGAGCATGGGACGAACTGACATCGTTTATGCGCGATGACCTGGCAGCAGAGTTCTCCGTAGTGGAGGTGCTACGCTCCATGGAACGGCTCCAGCCAAACAAAGCAGCTGGCTTGGATAGAGTTCGCAACGAACATCTGAAGACGGCGGCTGGCATGGCTCCTTGTTGGACAAATTTATTCAATGCTTGCCTCCGTCAGGGACGTCTACCACGATCCTGGCGTGATGCACTGCTTATCATCATTCCAAAGGGGAAAGGTGATCCGCAGGTCCCGTCATCCTGGAGAGCAATTGCGAAGAAAAGTTGCTGTTATAAACTCCTGGCACTCCTTATCACTCGACGGCTCAGCACCTTCTTGGAGTACTGCGGCTGCATACCGGACGAACAGCATGGCTTTCGCACGGGGCGTTCAACGATCACGGCATGCAACCTATTACTAAGCGAAGTGCGCAGCGCCATTAGCCGGCCAAAACAGGCACTCTACGCAGTATACGTCGATTTCAAATCTGCGTTCGACACGGCGCCTAGAGACAAAATCCTGGAAAAGCTCGCTGAGTGCGGAGTTCCGCTTAACATGCTTCGGCTAATCAAGGCTATGCTTCAGGAAAACTCAGTGAGTATCGATGACGGCGTGTCCCAGCTCCCGCCGTTTGCCCAAACGACCGGAGTCGCGCAGGGCGATAATCTGAGTCCTCTGCTATTCTCCCTGCTGCTGAATGACTTGCCATCCCGAGTCCAAGGATCTGCTTCTCACGTCAAAACGTTGCTGTATGCAGATGACCTTGTCATTTTTGGAAGAAGTCGTTTTCATGTCCAACAGGCATTGGCAAGACTCTCCGCGTACGTACAAGACACCGGCCTGACAATCAACCTTGATAAAACTGAAGCTATGAAATTCCGCCGGGGAGGGCGACTAGCCGAATCCGATCCACTTCGTATAGGGCCAACGACCCTTGAGTATGTAAATAGCTTCAAGTACTTGGGGGTGGTACTACCTACCAACGGCCGATGCTTCAAAGAGCACCTTAAGGACAGGGTCAGGCGAGCCTTGGTTGCGAGTGTTGGGGTGCAGACGCCATCGAAGCTATCGCTACAGTCAGCAATGGCCTTGTTCGAGATGAAAGTTGCACCTGTTGCTGCATACAGAATTCAAGTAATCTGGGAGTACCTTTCGGCGTCGCAGCTCGAGGTGCTCGATCGTATAAAGCCAGCATTTCTCAAACGTGTCATGGGGCTGCACCGCTCAACACGAAACAGATTAGTTTACCTCTTGGGTGACACGCCGCTTTTTATAGAAGATCTTAAACGACGTTTCGACCTTCCGACTACTTCAGCTTACTTAGAGTTCATTAGCTTATGGGAGCGGAAGATGGCTGAAATCGACCCTGAATTCTATGATACGGGTGCAATGACCAACGACGCATGGAAGGGACTTAACAGGACCAATAGGCATATAGTAACACGTTTTGCGGTTCATGGGTATCACCACATTCTCTGCGAAACATTAGGGTTTCATGTCCCGTGTGATACCTGTATTTGCAGTAGGTGCGGGAACTTTTGCGCCAGGTACCACGCAACGTCATGCCTAGAAGTGACTTCGCTAGGGAGTCTCGCTCTAATGGAGGGGTCCCAATAGCGTATTATTTTATCATGAGTACATCGGAAAGGAGATTATCCTCGATGTATCTTTGAATACGGGACAGTCATGTGTATGCTAACACAAGTTTTACAATGTACCTAACAAAGGTGATAATAAACATCATAATAATATATATTTGAAAGATCTTACAACGATGGCGCCGTGCCCGACATTTTTAGATTCGTCTTATCTTTTCTGTCCACAAGAATGGCTTGTCGACGAATGCTGAGAACTAGCGACCTGCTTTGCGAACCTCTCTACCGTGCTGCACCCTTGAGAAAGCTCTAGTTAATAATTTAAAAAGAAAAAATATTTTGTACCGCCAAATTAACCCTGGCTCGCACAGGGTTAAGTCATCCACACATATACCACCCATCGGTCTGTATGTACACAGCGTATACATTGATCTTGGTTTTAGCCTCTACATTACCAAGGTTGTGAAAGCATGATTGCGCCTTGGTAATACCATCTTCCGCTACCTCATTCTAACAACTCCTCATGCGTACATTCGCCTTGTTCTTCGCGCGTATTACTCTTTTATTTGGCAACCACATCCGACTTAATGTAAAAAGTTAGTGGAAGGCGTCCAAGACACGTCTCTGAGGCGCCTGCGATTCAGGTTGTCTTAGAGCGTGTCAGCTAATGTTGTTCTCAGTATAGACTTACTATTCGAGCAAGGCAATATAGTTTCCTTACGTGAACTAACAAAATATGAATCGCTAGGACACCTTTTTGATGTACGGTCGAATAACCTAAGAAGCCAGTGATCCATCACTTCAAAGGCCGTAGGCCGTTTTAAGTTCGTAAACGGGTAAACGTTTTCTTGGCAAATGGCCAAATGGGCGTACGGAAACTCAACTAGTACGCGCCTTTTTGGCGATTAGTGACGTTTTTTGTACGCATACTGGAAGCAATACGACCATGATAAATTCTAGCAAGCACTCATTTTATATGATAATAAAGATGATTTCACGTTATATATATTTTTTTGTTATTTTAAATTATCTAATTACAAAATTACTAGTTTGAGGTGCCTACCTTGTTATGTCTATACGTACCTTAGCGTAGTGAGTGGCGTGTTCTTATTACGCCACGTAGTGTAACACGTAGAGTAAGCACGTTCGCTGGCTGCTATCGCTTTCATGACTAACACGTAAGAGGTGCGTTTTTGTTGCATTTGCGGCAAGCTCGCGCGTGTCTAAGATATTAATATCAACGAAACAATATATATATATATATATATATATATACTGGCATAGCTAAGCTTCCGTATATGTGCCCCACGTACATATTGTAATATACGAGAAATAAATATATCACTTTGCGTATTATCTTGATATATATATATATATATATATATATATATAGATATATATATATATATATATATATATATATATATATATATATATATATAATCACCTATATTCAATACATTTAGATTTGCCTCCCTAAATGTTTTTAATGTGCCGATGAACTAAATGTTGCTATTGGTTCTATATTATTCTTGCAAAGAGCGTATTGACAACAATTTCGGGTCCTTTATTGTCGCTGCCGCTCGACTTGCTTTTCCCACTCCGCTTTCTCTATGCTTTCGGAAACTGCTACCATTATACGTTATTGTGGCCTCCAGACTGCTAGTGCCTTTTGCTTCTTAATGCCTAATTTGCGTTACTCATCGCACAATCCCCATATTACCATCGATGATAATTCACTCTCTTTAAACGGTCTCCAAAAATTCTAGCAATCAAATAGGAAGTCCGTCCGTGGCAAACATCTCTATAATTTTGCTTCTTGTTTTAAGATCTATAAATACCGTCTAAACGATTAGTGTTTAAATATATATATATATATATATATATATATATATATATATATATATATATATATATATATATATATATATATATATATATATATATACGCAGAGGCGGTGACGTACCCAATGAGGTTTTACCGAGGGGCGTCTTTATATATATATATATATAGCCTATGGCTTACCTAGTCTATTGTGATCTATATATATATATAGAAAATATTGTGATGATTTATTAATCATTTACAATACGTTTGCACACTCGCCTTAATAAAAATTGTGGTAAAAAGGTGTCACGTGAAGTTAAGATTCAGTTGTCCGTGTCCTTGCTTAATGGTAGCCCCCGCTTTTATGGACCCGGTGCGAGCGGTATATCCTCAAGGTTCCTTGCAAAGTTAAAACGGTGAGATCCATAAGATTCCTCTTCGTGACGCCGAGCCCCGAGAGCGTCCTCGCAGATTCGGAGTCCCATACACCACTTATAGAGATAGTGATGGATCCGAATCTGCGAGGTTTTTGCGGGTCGGGGAGCGCCGCTCATAGGAACTCGACGTCATATTTGGCGATCTTGTCTTGCTGTGCTTTTGCCAGGTCCCGGTTCGGGCCGCAAACCTCGGCATCTAAAACCCAGACCTCGCTAGGTGTTGTTATTACGAGGTCGGGCTTTAGACCCGGTGCGCCCGGTCGACGGAATACTCGCTCACGAACCACCTCATCACCCCTTTTGCGGAGATGACGCGCCGCGCGATCACATACGTAGTCATGTCTCTTTATGGTTTGTTTGTGTGTTGTATCGCACATCTGAGCGACATGAGCCAACGTCTCAGGCGCATGACACCCGTACCTACAACGTTTGTTGTAGCCCGGGCGTCCCCTGGCCAATCTGGCACGCGTTGGTAGTGCGTTGATCCTGATATAGCCTATGGCTTACCTAGTCTATTGTGATCTATATATATATATATATACGCTATAACGGTTGTTTCGCTTCGGATATAGTTCGAAATCTGTGCTAGCAGTACGCGAGGGGCCGTATGGGTCGACTTCGATCTTCTAAGCCCATGCTGCTCTTCTGGTGCCGCCTTTCTGGTCTCGAGAAAGTACTCGAGTCTATTTGATATTATTCCCGAAAGAATTTTACAGGGCCAACCCTCAAGTGTTATACCTGTCCAAGCTCTCGGCTCTGCTTCTATAGCTTTTCTTTTAGGTATACCAAATATGGTGTCGTCCTTCCACGCTTTTGGCATTTCTCTGGATTTTAGGCATACGGCAAATATAGCTTTCCAGCATAGTGCCAGCGCTAATTTAGTAATGTTTCTTATATTTATCCCAAATGGTCTTCTTACCCAAAAAAATCTTCACGTAGTCCCTAGTTAGTCTGTCCACATTTTCGCCGTTTTGCACCGGTCGTTGAACCAAGGCCTTCTTTTTCGTTCTTGGCACAGAACCATTGCACGTTTTATCAGATTTACCAGTTTACTTTCATAGGGCTCTATTTTAATCTCCACTAGTAGACACACTTCATCAACTCCCTTAAGAAGATCCGACTATCCAGTTATGTCTCGGTTCCGGCCTACGCCTACACTCCTCCCTACTGCTGCTAGCCTTGAATGCCATCCCCCTTGAGGTATGTGCCTTCTAAGCGCCCCTGCTTCCTGAAATGATTTATATTCTCATAAAAACGTTCTATTATTCACGTTTCCGTCTGTGGCAAAAACGTCGATGACTGACGCTCCAGTGCTACATTCGAATTTGTTTAGTCCTGATTCGCTGGCGGGCCTGTTATTGAAATTTCCCGCTAGAATAATCGGTGGCCTTTTTTGGCATTGCTTTGACCCCAAGCATGACAGGTTATGTCATGATCTCAGTGGTTTATACACCTACCTATTTCACATGAGGTACCACAATTTCAAGCTCCCCCTTGATGCTATTGCTACTAGACTTTTCATTATTTTTCTATTTTTACGGGTTTAATTTCTGCTCTCGTAAATACTAAAACACCCCCTACAGTTGATCCGCCCCATCATCTTTATGTGCTAGTGCGTGAGATCCGTAGAACCTCCCCCCTCCAAGGTTTTACAGCCCAAGTTTCAGTCAAAATAAGAATGTTTTCTCCACTGAGTGCTTCCGCTCCTAACAATTCTAACAGTCATGCTTTTTGCAGTTTCACGGTAAGATCTTGATATACCATAAGCCTTTTTGCCATTTTCCCATATATATATATATATATGTAATTTCCACATGTACATTCATAGGATCTGCTGTCTTCATAAACAGAATATGACAGCTGGGCTGTCATATACAAGGTAGAAAGTTACTTAATGGAAGAACGCGTGAGAGAGTGATAAAGTATATCATTCAAAGGAAAACTTCATACGGGCATGCTGACGAGCTCATCGTGCAATTCACGGTTGACGCAACCGGCTTTGTAAGAACATCATTCGTCAACTTGTGCAACTCAGGTTGCAAGGACAGGCTCACTACGCGATGTGCCAAGCTGCAAGAGACCATGAAGCGCTCCTTCGGCTAAAGATGTCGCTGCTGTCGCCGATAGATTGAAATAACGTCCGGAAAAATGGGCTCGGCTATGTGCTCAACAACTAGGTATTTTGCGCTTCGAATTTTGAGGTCGAATCTAGCAACGTATATCAATAAGATTCAGCTGATACAAGAAATCAATTTTACCTACCATCAGGAGTGGCTTAACTTCGCCAAATGGGCTTCCGAAATAATGCAGCGTATTTGCTGCACGATGTCAGATGCCAAATTTGTGAAGAAAACGATCTTTTTTGGCGAAGCTCATTTCAATCTATATGTAATGTGTGAGTATAAACAAACAAACCCTTAAGCGCGCTAAAGTCGAATTTGTCCAGGGTAAGATCTTCTACAAGGCTTCGTTCTTGGCATAATTGCAGCGCCAGAGTTGTCAATGCGTTACTCGGCAGTCCGAGCATATACCTCACAAAATTTGTTTTTACTCAGACTATCTCTTTTATGTTGTCTGAGGTTAAGTTTAGTGCCATGCTCTGAAGACAGTAAGTTATAATTGAAGCTAGTTACTTTAGCTTAAAAAGGTTCATCCTAGTCTTAGTGTCAATGTATTAAAGATCTGTTATTTTAACTCCAATCAAATGGTAAATGACACGCGTTATTGCACTATGAAACTCAATAGTCTTTGGCCAAACAAAAACGGATTTTATGCGAGTGAACTCTAGTTTCAACAAGACGGTGCTACAAGCCACACATCCGGCGAAACAATTGAGCCTTTGAGGATGAAGTGTTCCAGACGGGTAAGCTCGCGTAACAGGGCATTCGCTGGCCTTTAAGATCTTACGATTCATGCCGATTTTTCCTGCAGATTTTTTGACGAGTAAAGTATACGCTAATAATCACACGACTATCAACCGACTCACAACCAACATCGATGTGTGCAGTGATGTAACTTATGTGAAAAAGTGCTAACAAGTTGTGCAGCCTGTATACAATTGGTAAAAATCACAAAGGCTGCCACTTCACCGATATTGTGTTTTATTGGCAATGTTATTTTATCTGTATTAGAATAAAACTATTAAAAAATTAATATCTTAAACGCTATATTTCATGTACATGTTACTTATATATAATATTACTTTTATATTATTTTAATTATTTTTATTTAAAAAGGTAAAAAATATGTATATATATATATATATATATATATATATATATATATATATATATATATATATATATATATATTTATATATATTTATATATATGATGTAGACATTGACAGGATATCTGTTTTTTGTCATAACGGCAGTAGTAGCCACAGCAGTAACAGTGTGAATCATATTTAAAGCGTGCTTTCCATCGTATAGATAGAGCGATAGAGAAAGAGAATTGATAGCTAGATATATAAAAACTGCAAAAGAGAATAAACGTAGAGGAAGAGAGGAGCCGTAACTACATTCTGGCTCGCTGTTGGTACGCGGCCGAATACTGCCACCCTTGTAGAGGTACCGGGTCAATTTCGGCGGCGCGGCCAGTAGATTGTTCACGCACTGCGAATGAAGTAACGAAGAAACGAAGAAGGCGCAGGCTTGGAAGTCAACAGCTATCCCTCCATCGCGGATGCCTTCATGCATCATGGCCGTCCCGCACGGTATTCCCGTCTTGCGCACGATCGCACGTGACTTCATGGCACAGCGTGTCAGGAAGACGACCGTCACAGCGCTGGCGGTGGCGGCAGCGTACGTCAGTAGGAGACGTTCACTAGCGGTCGCCGCCAAGGGCCACCGCAGGGCTGTGGATTTGGATATGCTTTGGAAGTGTTGTCCACTGCGTCAGCACGGTGTTCGCACCCTCGCGGGAGTTTGACAAGAAGAACACTGAGGAAATGCAGGGAGAAACAAAGAGAGCGGAAGAGAAAGAGGCAATGGGGGCAAAGAGAGAGAGAGAGAAGAACACGAAGAAACCGTTTCGGTGACCACGCACTCTCGGCCAGTCACCGAGTAGTGACACTTCTCCAACGGCAGCGGCTGCCAACTTCTCGGGCTGGGTCGAACAAAACGTGCCACTTCGAGAAAGAAGTTCACCGCCGCGTTCCGAGCTAGAACTTGCACAAGTGAAATTGCGACAGGCCGTTGGTTAACACAGGGCGGTAGTATTTAAATCACATATAACCCCTAATCGAAAGATTATGTTACACACTTGTAAAGCATCAGTTATATATTTATATATATATATATATATATGCAGGGTCTCCCAGAAAGACTTGAACAGTAATATAGGGAATTGCAAAGCTCTTTATAATAATTTTTTCCAATGGAACGTTGCCTTTGAGAAGTCTGGTTTCGGAATGAGAGTGATATTACTAAAATCCGTGACACTAGTGTTATTGCCGGACATAAAACCACAAAAAGTGCAATTAGGACACACTGCGAGGAATTTTGCTTCCCCTAAAGCAAACACATAACGCCGGCCAGAAGCTGCCGCATGGTCGTTTCGAAGATAATTCTAAAAAAATGACGTTTTTTATTAGCCTTTACGCTCAAAATACTTAAAAATCATTACCATACGACCATTAACCGCGCTCAAAACTAACACATTCAGCATTTTATGACGATTATTGTGGTACTAAATCTATGGTAATGAGTAAATGAAAGTATGAATCACGAGCCGTGATTGCAGAGTAATTAATATTTTTTTCGGTGGGCATGTTGAGTTTGAGTGCATGCATAAATTAGCCAGAGTGATGGAGTTGATGGAGTAGGTAATTTATTTTGGTTTAAATGGGTTAGATTTGGTTGCTATGAGTAGTCGCAGGGTTTTATGAATGACATTATATGTAGGAAGACGAATTTTTCCTCACGACGATGTGCTTTGTTTTGGTATAGGAGAACGACTTGTCTCGCAATTGCACATTTTGTGGCCGTATGTCGGGTAATAACACCAATGTTACGGAATTTAGTTATATCAGTCTCACTCTAAAACAAGATTTCTAAGAGACCCAGTTGCATTATAAAAAGCATTTAATTTAACGAGCTTTACAATTCTCTATATCGATCTTAACATTTTTTGGGATAAGGTCATTTATGCATGCACTGAATCTCGACATGCCCGCCGAGAAATCTTAATTACTTCGCAATCACACCTCGCATGCCATATAATAGGTACCGGAATTATCGCCACAATTAAAATGCACAATTGAATAACCATGTTCCATTGGAAAAATATTTACTTTAATGAACTCTACAATTCCTTCTGGGATACCCTATATATATATATATATATATATATATATATATATCTCAAATAACATATTGTAAACTGTACAGACTCAAGACCGTTAAAATAATTTCAAACACGTCCACGCCTAAAATCGAATTTGCAAGTCTTCAAACCTAAGGGAACGTTTTCCTAATTATAGCGCATTTTATTTTCTTTAGTTGATAATATACCTACATTTATTCAACAGTTGCCTACCTATAATAAACCTATTTTAAACTACGATCAATTGGATACCTAATAAAGGAGAGTAGCCTGTCTTACGAGAATAAGATTACATCGGCTTAAGAGAGACGCCGCCTGCGTCGGCGCGACTATTTCACTATTTCGTTGGGTCGCCATTTTGTTTTGCGCAATATGAGCTTTAGTATAGTAGGGACACACGGCCATTGTCTCGGCACTAAACAATGCACTAGAGCGCATATTCCGTCCGCCAATACGCGTCAGAACTACACTGCGCGCAGACGCATACTGAACGCCGTCAAAGTTATGTAACTACAGCCTATATCACGTACGGAATAAGCGCAAACGACACAAGTTCGGTCTGCTTCGTAGGACGATGTGCGCTGAGAAAGATTAGGCGCTTTCGACTGTAGATGTACGACTAAATTTGACATCGTTTGCGATTTGTCATTTCTGTCGGAAAGACAGTTCTGTTTACGGCGAGAAATGCTGAACGATAACAATTTTTTGGTTAAGAGAGTTTAAGATTTCCACGGGCCGAACACGGCATGTGGAGGACTTCAATATCAAGTTATCTTCGAACTATGGTATGTCGCTCTATATAAACATATATTTAGTTAGATTTTAGGTTGTCACAACGGTTTGCGTGATGTTCTAGCCATTGTTTTTTTTCTGAGCCCGGTCATACAAGAGGGTAGTCGTTTGTAGCAAATATAGTAACTTAATTTCCTGGTGGGATTAGCTTTTTGCCCGGTTGTTTTTCTCACGTTTTACCGCAATATGGTGGTCTGTATGAAAAACTTATTTTCGAAGGCTCATTACTTATGTAGATGGGTGACCTGCTCCGAACCGACTTGTCGACGCTCCGGACCTAGCCAATCATGAGTCCCTCTGTTTTGGAAAATGCCATTGTGCACTCAAACTGTAGCCAAACCCTAGAGTAACTAGAAGGGAACTTTGAGAAGAACTTAAGCAAATATGCCATTTAAAGAACACTTCGAAAATTTAAAATACTTTTTAATCTTTGCAAGCTAGTGTTTTATGAATTGAACAGTTAAAACAAGTAATTGCATGCATTTCGCTTCTTACCCTTTGTATATATACATAAGTGTCTATCTGAGCTTCTGCAGTTTGTATGATAGACTATGGGTATGTAATATTTTTTTTCTGAAAGTAGAATCACTATCTGGTGTCGTTGTTCGACGTAATTTCAAACAAATTGTATACATTTATTTGGGAAATCCGCAGCAAAACATAAAGTTTTTCAATTGTTTTCAGCACCAACTGGATCGTTTCAATTTCCGGTTTGTGTAAATGAAATCGTCATTCTCTCAATTTTGATTTATTTATGGAAATAGGGAGAAATTGCACGGTGATATGTCAAGTTAATAAGCTGCACGCTTCATCAGCTTGACTTCAGATGTGCCGATAAAAAACCTCAGCGGTTTTTTCAGATCTGGTCATTGGCGCGTTCACGTGGTGAAGGAGGCATCACTCAAGACACGTTCTGGAGAGTTTCGTGGTTAGCACAGTGAAAAACATTGGTGACAGCTTTGTAGTATACTAACCGGTCGACACTGTAGCACTTACTGCCGTTTAAGCATCGACCATTATCACTACTCTACAGGAAGCTGGCGCTGCATTTTTGCGGCTGGAGGCGCTCCGACGCTCAACAACTGCGAGCTCTGGGACTTGCGAAGAGGGTCGGATTGTGGGTTGGACTTTAAACTATTTTCTACGGAGTAACGTAATTACGCTATACGGCCCAGTATTCGGTAGTAGGAGTATGCAAGAGCGACAGAGTATCCAAATCAATTAGATACATTCACAATTCCAATAAGGATAGCAGGTAACGTCGTTATTTTCTGATAACCGCGTCACCGTTGCGGCAGTAGTGTTGACCGAGCTAGCCATGACGTCTCGGCGCTGGTCGGAAGCGTCCGTTCAATAACCCCTAGAAATGCAGCTTACTTGCTCTGAACTTATTATTAACCCACTAAGGATTTAACCAAGCCCTTATTGTTTATTACTCGTGTTGCCCCTGAAAGCGCCTTAGTGCTCCTTTTTGACAAGAAACTGTTTATACTTTACTCAGTGTAGATTTGCCCATACAACATGCGTAAGCCTTTTAGCGTAGTCATTGGTTGCCTATACTATTAGTCTAAGGAAGTACAGCGCCAAAGCGACCTTCGGCTACCGTAAGATTAGAACACGTCTACTTGAACTATAGGTGACAGGTCGCGCGCTGCAGCTGGGTGGCCCAGTTTAATTTTCAGAAAGTTTTGCAAGCCTCGCCCACTTGTTACGAGCATCTCCAAATATTTTCCTAATCTTTAGATAGCTACTATGCTGGAATTACTAGGCTTAGAATTACTATCTAAAGAACGTTACTTTTGCGCCGGCAGGAAATGGGAGATGTGCTTTCGCATATGCTAAAGCTTGATCAGACACCTATTTCTGAGATGAGGCATGCGCAGGATAAAAATTGCTGTTGCAGTTTATAGAAGCCACAGTGGTCACGCCCCATTTCCAAAACAAACCGCTTATTGTCTTTGCACTTACACGCGTGCAAGGGCAAAACTAGACAATATTGGGCATGAACTACACCTAGATTGCTTTGTTCGCCTTAAAACGGTGTGACCGCTTCGAACTGATATATTATGCTTAATTAGTCTCCCTTGGAACTAAGCCGTCAGCCCTTACCGCTTTCTCGCTTAACCTCTCCGTGGAGCGATATTCGCAGGCGTGTCTTATATCATCGCGAGTTTATCGGCAACCTTGTAATTGAGCCGTCACTAACTCTGCTTCATCTTCGTCGTCTTCTTCGAGTTTTTCTTTGTCTTCCTATTCCTCTATTTTTTCTTCTTCTTTTCCCTCTAGAATCTTCCTGCAGAATCATGCGAGTACATCGTTGGCAAATGGCGAAGAAAATGAAAGCTGCGTTTTTGCAGCCCCTGGCAGATTGCTTAGTTGCGTTCGTGCGAGTACATAGCTCGCGAGCTCCGTTGCCGTCCTTACCAACCTCGGCGTCGACAAAGCCAATGACAGTGACGTTCGTAACGTCTACAGGAGTGTTCTCTGTCAGAATTAGTAGCAGCCAGCCTCCGCTACTAGGCCTTGTGTGGGTCCCCTCTACTGGACTACTCTACTGCCTACGCCCCCGACACAATGAGGGCGCCGCTTTTACTTTGCTTGTGCTGGTATTGCTGTCGTCCTGTCCCGTCCCGTCGCCATGGCACCCACGGTATTTCCTCTTAATAGTAATAGTGCTAATAGTGCAATAGTTAATTTCGCTCACTTGCTCCTCACTCCAGCCAATCTGGTCGCTGTTGTTTTTTGCTCGTTTTGTCTTTCATTCGGTCCTTGGGCGCTCTTTTACTTTGGCAGCATCCGTTTTTGTCTACATGTTGTTGTTGTTACTGTTGCCGGAGTCATTGATGATGTCCTTCATCTATTGTTGTCCTTTCTCCAGCTAGAGGACAGCGGCGTCCTCGCTGTTCTCGTCGCTCGTCGCCGTCATCGTCGACTAGGCCGCTGGTGAAGCTGTTGACTCTAGCGACGGTGAACGGCCTTCATCTTCCTAACATCCCTGCCCCCCCCCCCCCCCCTTTGCTCCAACCATGCTCCTTCTCATCTGCACTCGCTCGCCTTGTAGACTTATCGGACTACTGTGTCCGTGCCACTCATCTCTGTAGCAGTCGGCCGGCTGCCGGGAGGCCAAACCCCTTTCTGAGCCGGGAGGCCAAAGCCCCTTCTGAGCAGAGAGGCCAACCCGCCTTCTGAGCCGGGAGGCCAAACCCCCTTCTGGGCCGGGAGGGCAAACCTCCTTCTGAGCCCGTTTGGCTCAACGTATATACGTACGTATTTTCCCCATCTTCCAGGGTTTGGCCGTCGTGTGCGCTTAGACGACACCATGTTGTCCCTTCGCTCATTGGCCCTTGTGTAGGAGCTCTCCCATCTGGCTACAACAGCACTGGTTGCAGCAAAACTAGTAATACTAGAAGTAATGGTAGTAGTACCAGTAGCCGTCGCGGTGGAAGTAGAATACCTGTATGTAGTGCCAATGGGGGTAGTTTTGTTGTTGCTGCTGTTATTGTTGTTGCTGTTTTTGTTGCTTTTGTTGTTTCTGTTGTTGTTGTTGCTGTTGTTGCTGTTGTTGTTGTTTTGGTCGCAGGAATCGTAGACTAGTTGTCGTTGTTTTTGTTATTGTTTTAGTTGCAAGGATCGTAGTCTAACTGTCGTTGTTGTTGTTGTCGTCGTTGTTATCGTTGTCTCTGCCGGCCGATTGCTGTAGTTGTCCCATAGCCTACCCTGCGGGCCCGCCCACCCGCCGGTAGCCGTTCTTGTCGTCAAGCAGCCTCGTCGTTGTCCTACTTGCTAGTAGCAATTAATTTCGGAACTATCGCCAGTAGGCTTTATTACAACGTTCCTCTCTTGCAGCATCGTCCGCCCATTCGCTTTTTCCTTCCACGTCTCTACTTCTCTAAGAGTTTTTCTATCTTCACCTCTGCCTCGATCTTTTTATCTCTCTCTCAATATATATATATATATATCCTTTGCTCTGGACTTGACGTGCGCTCTCTTCTGACTCCACTACGGCAACGTTGAACTGCTAACTAACTACTACGTTTAGCCCTACATGATAGCCCTACAGATGGGGCTGCTGCCGGCTGTCAACCGCGGTTGGCGCTTACTGCAAACGCCTAACGTAGCGGCTATAACGGCACCGCAACAGAGTTGGTAGAGAACAACAAAGAGCGAGGCTGGCGCGGGATAGCGCTGGTGGATAACGTGCTGAAGAATTCGACGACCAGCAGCCGAACAACCCCATGCCGGTCTTGGTTGCGAGGTTCCTGTACGACAGGTTCGTACGTAATATGTCGGTCCCGGGCGTGGCGTGGTGGATTCGCGTGCTCGTTGCGACCGAAGGAAACTTAAGGGTTCCGCACGGGTTCAGTTCCTACCGTTGCACATTCGTATTTTTTGCGATCCTCCTTATGAAGCAAACGCAAAAGCGGTTTCGTAAACGTTAAATGTTGACTGAGGGCCTGCCCGAAAAAGTCGCGTTCTCACAAAGTCGCTCGGTCTAGACGTTTGTGAACGACAGTCTTTTTAATCATATATCGTATCGCCTATTGATTCGCATATTGCTGTTGTTGTTGTTGTTGCGGCTGCTAATACTAGTGCCTTCTTCGTCATTTATTCCACCATTATAGCAAAGTCGGCGACGGCTTCTATTCGGGTTAATTTTAACAATTATTAAGGTCATTCAGGTTGACAAAAAGAAGCGCATCTTTGGCGTGTAATCTTGGGTTGCGACAATCTTGTTTTTGCGTTTGAGGAATTGGCTGGTAAGTCACTGGAACTCTTGTAGAAAGATACGGCACATGCCCACATCGCATCTACAAGTTTATATATATATATATTTATATATATGTATATATATATATATATATATATATATATATATATATATATATATATATATATATATATTAACAACAACAAGCAGGTTTCTAGCGATTTGTCTCTGGCGTCCGGTCGGTACACTTCTTGGCTGTACGGGCCACGGTTTTTCGTATAGCAGTCGTTTTACTCTCAACAATACCAGCAAACGACGACTCCAACCGACCGATACCTGGCATTTTCCGTTTAGCATGCGTCAGGAATGCTACAAAGGTTTTAGCGTCTTCGAGATGCCGTCGTTCCATTCTCCGCGGAAATGCCCTGACGGTTGCGGATTTGCAACAGATGTGGCGATTCCCATGACGCCGTAGGCTCGGAGGCTCAAAATGCTAACAACGCAAGCTCGCGTCACGATGACACAGTTGTGTAACAATGCCGCGTCGCTACGCCAGCGGCCATGACAATAAAGAGCATAATAACCATGCGCTCTATAATAATATACTAATCATACGCTATAATAATATAATTCATAATCACATAGTACGCTATAATATTATAATTCATAATAACATAGTACGCTCTATTAGCATAATCATCATACGCTATCTTGCATAGCCGGAGCCTGCACAGTGGCCAGGCCCGACTCGTATCGCACAGACCTTGGTGTAGGTTTGGCAAGTTTGAATTAAATTTTTTTTTACGCTCTGAAAACCACATTTTAGACGCTCGTAATGGGCTAAGTTGCCTGTAGCACGGTATCGTCTAAATGCATCTATCATCGCGTTCTCGTACTGGAATTATATAGGCTTTCTCCAGCAGAGGTATGTAGCAGCAGGGCAATGACAACCACGTCCAACAAATTCAACCAGCACGGCCGGGGCTCGAACTAGTGATGTTTTGCTAACCGTGGTTACCATGGCAACGCCCCGTTTCGAACGGTGCGTTAGCCGCCTAAGCCACCGCCACTACTAATAGATAATCGCTTTTATTTTTTTGTGCGATTCGCTATGTTCTATAGGGGCTGTGGGTAGAAGGCCTGATGAATTAACTTAGTGAAAAGAAAACATCCATATATATATATATATATATATATATCAATACGTTTATATATATATATATATATACATTTATTAAAATGACATTTAAGTATATCTCAGTCATATATATATATATATATATATATATATATATATATATATATGACTTAAGATATTTTTTAAACAACGGAAAACTTTTCAGCACTAATAAATGAACGGGAAATATGCTAACATAGTTAGGTCTACGGCCTTTACTCCTGTATGTCTCATCGGCAATATTGATGTGGAACCCTTCCCATTTAAGTAAGCCCTGCACAAAGCCTACGACTCCGTTTTCTCTATACGTAGATGCCGACGTCTTAGATTCTTGTGATTATCCTACATCCACGACCTTGTCGTGTCGGGAGCACGAACATAGCCCAGATTTCCTTCGTCACCGCTACTTTCGTAATAAGGCTGATCCTACCTCAAAGACAGCTTATTACACAACGCTTAGGATCTACCGGGTAGCGGCTTGCACGGATAGCACGCTGTTCTAGAGAAAACGGTGCGCTGTCAGACGTAGAATCAAATTCTACAAGGAAAGAATGATGTCTTCTTTATTAATTAGGAATCTCGTAAAGCATTTGACTACATTAGTTCTCTGAAGAAGCCGTAAATATTATAGGTCCAATACACAACATATTCTGGATAAAGGTGGAGAAGAACAGATGGCATATCTCCTAGCCAACAAAAATAAATTGATTGGGTTTTGCGTAACTTGCGGCGTTTTTGGGTCCGCCCTTAACAAAATGACCACAGTTGTGCCAAGGGGAGTCCCCCCAGAGCCAGAGGCCCAGGAGGTCTCAAGCAGGAGCTAAACCGTGTGCTTAGGTCCTTCAGAATGTTTACGAATACAGCAAGCCAGATCAAGTTAGCGTAAATCTTAGGATTTCTTACTTTACGATGCATATGATTCACGCACAAATGCTTTCGTGAAAACGCGTGTGTTACAGCCTTTATTGAGGTTCCCAATGCCATGGCTACGTTTCTTCTGCTTTATCCTTGATGACCTACTAGCCTACATTGATTTCGACCTCATAGCAGGACATAGTTTTTCCACGCCCTACCGGCAGACGCATAGTACACTATACATTTATTGGTTCGTCCTGGAGTTATATATATATATATATATACGGCAAGTATCAATCACTCGTTGCGAATCAACACTCTAATCTTAATGTAAAGAAGACAAAATCTATTAAAAATTAAGATAGAGTACGCTGTTACAACATTGTTTACAGCACTTCCGGTAGGATAAGCTTTATTAGAAGTAGCTCCAAAATAGGTACGGTTCCTGCTATAGTGTGTCAAAATACTATACATATATGTATATTCCATAAAAGTGCAATATATTTTCATTCTCTATATGTCCTCAGTGCTTGTTCTATAGGCCAATCCAAATTTTCTGAAGAGTTACTACTTGTTTGACATTCGACTTAAATGAAGCACCTAATAACAAAACACCATATTTTAAGTGAGAATAAATAAACGCATAATACACGACTTTCTTAAAATTAAATGAGGAAATATATCGTAACTTATGCAAAAGTAAAGCACCTGTCCTAAGTTAATCATATGTTTAATATGAGTTTCCCATTAAATGTTATTCTGGAACGTCAGATGCATATATTTGTAGTCGTGTGCCTCACCAATTATCGGACAATTGCAGATTGCCTCAATATCTAAGCTCGAGCTGGCAATAGAGTCGCAGCACCACAGCCTGGCATCATTACATCTGTTTAGCGGCAGGTTTTCGACTTTCGTATTAGCATAACAACCTAGGGAGGCACATAAGTGGCAGCTAATGTTAAGTGGTGGTTCAGCAGCGTGCCCCATCTTGATTTTCATAGATTTTGTCTTCTTTACATTAAGACATAGATTGTTGATTCGCAACGAGAGATTGATCCTCGCCATATATATATATATATATATATATATACATTTTTTAATACCAAAGTCATCTACACAGAGTAACTTGTCATGAAGAGGTGTGCGTACAATATGTCAGCGCGTTTACACGTTGAGTTTCTGCATTCCTTCTGCACTGCCGCGAATACGTTTTTTTTCTTTTCTTTTGAACGACAAAACAGGCAGGAGGCCTTCAGGCCAGAGTCCCGCAGATTGAGCGCAGAGGGCGGTCACACAAAACCTTACGTACAGTGAGACACGACTGGTGACACGCTGAGAATTCCGACACTGGCCACATCTCCGACTCACTTACTCACTGACTGATCCATAAACAGGGAGACAGACAAGCGGATAGACCGTTGTGAAGACCATTTGGCCAATGTTTTCGTCGTCATCATCATAATCATCGTTGTTGTGGTCGTCGTCGTCATCATCATCGTTGTTGTTGTTGTTGTTGTTGTTGTCGTCGTCGTCACCGTCCTTCATCTCCATAGCGTCGTTTTTATTTTTCATGGTAGTGATGAAGCTATCATCATGAAGCCTTGAGTGTACCTCCGTATCTGATGCGGTCGCGGGTTGTGCGACCCCCGCTGTTTGCTTCTTCAGATGCCACCGTCACTGTTGGCGGCATACAACGTAGCGCTAAGACTTCAACGGCGGCTTCGACGACTTCAGAGGCTTCGGCCATAATGGTAATACAACTACTGATGGTGGTGGTGGTGGTGATGGTTGTGGCAGCGGCAACTGCGACTTCAGCCGCTAAGCACGCCCCCCCCTGCGCCCGCTCGCTCGCCTCCTCGCAAACCGTGGTGAAGGCCAACCGCCGCCACCGCCGCCGGATCTGCCCGCCGCAGCACAAGCTGAAGTCGCAGCGCTGGCTTCGGCCACATAAACAGCAGTGTTGACGTGCGGCGACACTACAGCGGGGATGGGACGCTTCGT
This sequence comes from Dermanyssus gallinae, assembly GCA_003439945.1. Taxonomy (NCBI): domain Eukaryota; kingdom Metazoa; phylum Arthropoda; class Arachnida; order Mesostigmata; family Dermanyssidae; genus Dermanyssus; species Dermanyssus gallinae. Next base: position 808,066 of record QVRM01002221.1, read on the forward strand.
GAAGACGCGTCGCGTCGCATCCGATAGGATCCACCTCAGCTCGTGACACGCCATCGCCGCTCGCGTCGGGCGCGTCAAACTGCGGTACTGGATCAGGAATTGGCCCCAGGGCGAACAGGCGCTACAGGGGACGCTAGGTGGTGTAGGAGGGGGCCGAACGAGCCAGCTAAGGACGATGTCTTGGAAGGCGGCCGAAGTCGAGTCGCGAGCATTTGACGTTATCGGTCAAAGGTTGTTTTATAGATGCTACCGGACGACGTTTTGCTAGATGTTCAAGGCGTTTTGAAAGCCGTCTGACCAAGGCGCAATATTTTCTGCACGACAGAACAAAGAAATAAAGAGAGTGAGCGAGCGAGAGGGGGGGAAAGAGGCACATCGAGAAAGGAGGACAGAGGTCTGTTTATTGTAGTTCACAGTAGTCGTAGAATTAAGATTAAGGCACGACCACTACAAGAAAAAAAAACGATGGTTTTCACGGGCGCGGCTGAAAGTTCTTAGTCTTTAGGGTTTGGCCAGATATCTCAACAGGTCGCATTGAAGATATACCTCAGGTTAAGTGCCAAGCCCGTAGGGGACGGAGGGAAGTCTAGAATTAAAAACAACTTCCTTAAAAATGTTAATTTAATTCTAGGGTTTGGCCAGAGAAAACTACATGCCATTGCTTTCTTTCTAAAATTAATTGAATCCTCTCTAGTATTATTTACACTTGCAAATCATACCGTTTTTTTTATTAGATTTAAATAGATGCTTCTCCGGCATAGAAATAGTAAACGAAGTCTATCCAAACTGATTTGGCCCCATGCTAGTTTGCTTCTGCCGGTTGGCATGGCAACACCCCGCTTTTTACGGCTTCTCTGTATGATTTTTGAATTGGCTCCACGATTCTTAGTCGTAGTTGTAGCAGTGCGGCGATACCAGTGGTCATAGCAGTACACAGTCAAACTGTTTGCAAACTCATACTACGCCATAAACTCATACGGCACACTGACGGGAGCAAAGTAGTTTCTGAGCGGCGAAAGACGCCGACGGTAACGCCGACAACGAACACTCAAGTCACCGTACGACAGAACCTGGCAGTCACAGCGGCAAACGCCGTATCGTGACTCAATTTGTGGCCCGCTACAAATGCCTTGAGAAACAGATGCTGGGAAGCGGAGAACACAACACTTCAGCAATATATATATATATATATATTTATATATATATATACGAAGTCACCTACATGCGCATGCCTTTGTGTGTGTATATAGATGATCATACATATCTGGATAAAAACATCCGTATGAGCGTGTACATGTGTTTGTGTGCCGTGCCAAAAAAAGAAATTTTCCTTCAAATTGTGTTATTCGGTCGTCGGCTTTATGATTTCGAAAATTGAATTGTCAACGACGCCGTTAAAGTCGTGCCGGCGAGATTACCTATCATACTGTTGCCGCTGCTCTTCTGCGTGACCTGTGTTGTCTACTGTGGGAAATTGATTGCGACGTTGCCGAACGTTTGCCTCTAGCTAGAAGTGTCGCTGAGCCCGGTCGGGTGGTGCATTCGTCTGCGTCTCGCGACCGGAGGAGACACATAGGTGCGCGGGTTCAAGCCCCACCGTTGCACAGATTTGTATTTATGGGGGTCCCTCTATAAAGCAATGCGAAAAGCAGTCCCATGGACGTTAAATCTTAGCTACGAGTCAGGCCAGAAAGTATTTTTAAAAAGAAGTGTCGTTAAACCATTGCGATAGGCTTCGCCTACAGCACATGCGTGTCCGCATATAAGAGTGTCCAGTAGCGAGCAAACACCTTGGACTAAATCTGCCGAGACCGCCGAGCTATAAATAAGTTAACGTGTTTACATTTACAACAAACACGCTGATGTTAAGGGCCGTATTGTTTATACTAAGCCGCATATTGGACTGCAAATCCAAATCATAGCGTGTGGAAAAAGTCGATAGTTAAGTGCGGAAACGAAGAAATGAAATCTCTTCTGAGGGCTCGTCGAAAACCTGCGTCCCACACTTACTAAGTAAGTCATGATGATAACAGAGGGTAGCACCATCTGTGCACACTTGTAACATTATACTTGTAGGCACACTTACAGTCAATTAACTGCATAGTTATATCCGGGATGCGCTATTCCGACGCCGACTCGGACAACAGCTACGATCTCGCCAACGGGGATGCGGCAGGACATCAGCAGCGGTGAGCTGCCGTCCACGCTATGCGCAGCTGCCTCCAAATGACGCACAGGTGCAAGGTTGTCAACGTTGACTTTAGGAACGCCTTTAACTCTCACTGCCGAGCCCTCATGCTTTTTCAGATCCGCGAGCACGCGCCCGGACTTTACAGCATGCACCACTTCTCGTATGCAAAGCCCACGAAACGGATGCATCACTTCCGGCTGCCAATAGGGAAGTTCTGTATTTTGGCTTGCTCCTCGAGCCGATTTTTTCGTGGCTGCAGAGTAGCTTTATTATATCATACGATACCCTCCTAAATATACATAGATGCCCTCACCTTGGCCAATCCTGACCTGGACGTTGTAGCCACGGATCTTCTGGTTATAGAAGAATCAGCCGCTTTGACAGGACTGGAGATTAACGCCCGTAAGTGTGAACGGCTTCACCGAGAGATACCAAGCAAAAAAAAATATAAGGCGCAACCAAGATCTTCGCCGACACGCTGCCAGACGCCCAGACCTGTCGCTAGGATAGTCGAGAACTCCTCGGCACTGCTGTTTTTTTCTCCGGGAGCACCTAGCCTTGCCCGCCTATTACGTCTGCACTCAGGCGGCGTTCATTCTACTGCACCACCATTCGCTTGGAGTGCAAAGGGCCATGTACTTCTTGAGAGCAAGTTTAGCCTTCAAAATAACCGCGTACTTCTAAAAGCTTGATTTGGTTCTGCTGCTCAACACGACGAAGTCGTTTAATTTTTGCAGTTTACTCTTAAACTTAAGGCCCAGAAGAAAGAGATAAGAGCAAGCAATCGGCGTAAGAAGAAATCTCGTGCAAGCCAAATTTGGCCTCAAAGGTTCCCTAGTCTCAAACCTGACGGACTCGATCCGTTTCGCTCACACATTAAGTTCGGGGAGCATTCTTTGGCTGAACTTCGGACCGGATGAGAATGTTGGCATTGCGTTCTTATCCCCGGAGTTCCGAATCGTATGCCGCCCCCGCCTAGGCCCTGATTTTTTTGGTGCTCATCCATGTCACTGTGATACGAACTTGGCTAATGTGAAGGCTTACCATAAGCTAAGCTGCAAAGAGACGGCCGATGAGGCAGGCACGACACAACGCCGTAAATGATCTGCTCGATAGAGCATTCTAATAACAATAGCCGCTTGGGCTGTTTACTCGTCATCTACAGTTTCAGAGTGAGCTAGCTCTCATCACCACTATAATAACTAGAAGCATTATTATCACTATCCTTGTCATCGAAGGTAGGTAGGTAGGTAGGTAGGTAGATAGGTGTCTGTTGTAAATAGTGGTGTTTATAAAGGAGAAATAGAGGGAAGACGCGAAACACAGAGAGAGAGAGAAGAGATGATTCTACATGACAGGCCTATCAGGTCTTTAACAAATGCTCCAGCCTTCTTTGCGGTGATGGCAGCAGCAGCCGCAGCGACAGCAGCAGCAACAGCAACACCAGCGGGTGATGCGTAACGTATACGCACGTAATGCCACGCCGCGCTGTTCACGGCTGGGTTGCGTTATCGTTTGTGCAGTATGTTGCTCCTCTGCTGCTCATCTTCTTAGTCTTCGCTTTTGCCTGCGCTTCTTGTTTCGCCACTAGCCAGCTCGGCGGTCTGGTTCAGGCCCCGGGCCGCTCCGAGGGGTCCTGGCTTGTTCAACACGCGCCGCCTCTGCATCATCGACGCCAACAGCAACGGCGGCAACAACAACAACAAAAACGACAGTAACAACAACAACAAAAGCAACAACAACAACAGCAACAGCAACGACGGCAGCGACGACCAAGTCATAAGGAAACGCAGTAACGACCTTCGTCTGCAGTTCTCTCTCTCTCTCTCGATTTGTGTTTCACGTCCCCCCCCGCCCTCTCTCTCTCTCTCTCTCTCTCTTGTTTGCTTCCTCTCTCCGCCTCCGTGCGCTTCGCGGTTCCTTCAAGCAGGGCTAGTGGCTTGGTTGATCGGTCGGTCGGTGGGTGGTTGGGTCGGCCGTTCGGCTGGATCTCTCAGTGAGTAGCGTGTCGATAGGTACCGACTGATGGGATGACGGCAAAGTAGGGTCTCTTCTGGCCAGTCTCAGCTGAGCCAGTCAGTCTCTCAGTCAGCCAGCCAGCCAGCGAGTCTGTCAGTACACGCGAGTGTGCAGATGTATGGGACCCTCCAGCCAAAGGGGGGAAGAGGGGGAATTGGGCAGGGGGCGGGGCAGAGGGAGGGGCGCGGGCAGGATGGGAGACTCAGTGAACGGAGCCGTCTTCGGCTGTAACGAAGCAGCATCGCTGCTAAGCGGCCAGACCATCGCTGGGTGGTCAGATGAGCTGTAGCAACAGCCGCATCGTGGCATCAGCGTTGGCACCCTACGCAGCAGAACAGCGTCATCACCTCCTCCTCTTCCTTCTCCTTCTCCTGCTGCTGCTGCTGCCAGACGAACGCAACACGCAGCTGAACAGCCTGGCAAATCGACAAACAGACAGACCGACAGGCGGACAGGGAGGAGGCATTAACCGGAGATCAATCTTCATTTGACGCCAATCCTTTCGGCGGTAACAGTGGTTGCCTGATCAGGCCCTATCCGTTGCGCCTGTACTGCCCCGCCGCCGCCGCCGCTGACGCCTCTGCTGCCGTTGTTGCTGTTGCTGCTTCGGCCCGAACACCGAGCATCTCAGATGACTAGCGCTACATACATAGACGACAGGCAACAGGGCAAAAACAACAGCAACGACGACCGGCAGCAGCAGCAACAACAACAACAATCACAAACACGACATCAACAACAACAAGCCGACAACTACAGCAAAAGCAACAACAACAAGCCGACAACTACAGCAAAAGCAACAACAACAACAACGACAGCAACTACAGTGACGACCGCAGTGATACCCAGTGCAGACATCCGTAATGATAGCAACAATGGCACGACGGATACCGACGACAATATGATGACAAGTCGGTAGTAGCAGTAAAAGCAGACAATGCGACAATGGCTACAACAACAACAACGGCAACAACAAAACGAATCAGAGCGCGCAAGACGAACATAACAACATTATGATCATCATTACGGTAATGTCCACAACAACAACAACAGTAAACAAATAAACGACCACAACGACGACGACAACAACAACACATAAAACGACAATAGCAACAAAATTAACGACAGTAACAACAATAAAAACAACAAAACTAACAGCAAGCAATGCCGGGGGCAAAAATACCAATAACAATGATAGGTGTGTTGTTGTTTCGCTTGGTCGTCGGTTGATTTTTGTGCTTACTTGCAATACGGCTCGTTTCTGTTTGAGCCTCCAACGCGTCTCCTCGTTAGACCCCCCCCCCGTTGTTGCGCTGGGTCAACCAGTCGCTGGGCGTTCACATCATGAACTCCTGCCTGGCCTTGCATGGTATCCGTACCAGCGTCTGATGACACCCGGAGCACTCATAAAACCGTGGTAGTGAGTACGCATAGATTACGCAGATATTGATAATACAATGTCATGATATAGAGAAAGAGAGTTGGAGAGGGCGAGAGGAAAAGAGAGAAAACAAACCGACACTCTCACATACATTATTCAGAAAGCAGGTTGGCCCGGCTGTTGCAAGCGTGTGCGCAAGGTTTGGTAAAGCTCAAATATCCTAGATACTTGTTTACAATTATATTTCAGAAAGAGAGCGCATAATTAGCAGTGTATAATAATAGTAGTAGTAATAATAATAATAATAATAATAATAATAATAATAATAATAATAATAATAATAATAATAATAATAATAATAATAATAATAATAGTGGAGTTGGCTTAAGAGTGCAATAGAAATGGCTTCAGTATGTTACGCTGCTTCGTTGAACCAGTTCAGATCTCTGTCAGAGTCGTTGGTAGGCCACGACGTGCAACAGCTAATTTACAAATATAAAATGGAAGCTGAATGCGAAATTAGAATAAAATTGGATCCCGGCTCGTTGGAAGAACATCTATATCAGCGCAAACTAAACGGATATAGTAGCAGAAAGCTAGCAAGAGATATCCAAGACTCTTATTGTACGCGCCGTGAACAGGCGGTTTTTCGTGCTGCCCGAGATAATTCTAGTGAAGGCTGACTTAAAGCCCTGCCATCTTCACATTTAGGCACCATGCTGGACCCAACCACTTTCCGCATGGCTGTCGCTATCAGGATAGGAGCTCCAATTTTCAAACCCTTTCTCCTTGCGCAGCATGCGGGAATGAGGTTGATGTACACCCACTAAGCTGTCCAAGAATCTCTGGAACGATTTCACGGCACATGGACTTAAATGAAATCATCAAAAGAGCCCTTAGGAAGGCAAAGTTGCCAGCAAAACTAGAACCAAGGAGTCTCGGACGAGACAACGACAAAAGACCTGACGGCGTGACTTTACCATTATGGTCTCACGGCAAGTGCTTGGCCTGGGATGCTACAGTGTCCTGCACCATACTTCCCTCGTATCTCAGCCATAGCTCTATTAGCACAAGATGGGTAGCAGAGCACGCCAAACAGGAAAAGAGACGCTAATACGCAGACCTCGAAAACAATCTTCACTTCGTACCGGTGGCTATGGAAACATTAGGACCCATCAGCAGTGGAACAGCATAATTCATTCGGGATCTGACCAGAAGAATGGTAGCAACAACGGGGGACCAGCGCGAGGGCGAATATCTGAGACAGCTTCTGTCTCTCGCGGTGTGAGAAAATGGCGCTTCTATAATCGGCGCCATGGGATGAGCAGCTAAATAGCACTTGCTTGAATCGACGCAACACGTTCGAACCTCCCAACACTACGAATGCGATACGATAACACAATTACGAATAATAATAATAATAATAATAATAATAATAATAATAATAATAATAATAATAATAATAATAATAATAATAAAAATTAGTGCTAACACGGGTGACCAGCGCGAGGGCGAGTTTCTGCGTCAGCAACTCTCGCTCGCAGTGTGTAGGGGAAACGCCGCCGCTATCATCGGCTCTATGGATTGAGAAGGGGGGGGGGGTGAGCCTACGCGGGTACACGTTTGGGTCCCACAATTGTAGGGAAATACTGAAAAATTGAATAAATAATAATAATAATAATAATAATAATAATAATAATAATAATAATAATAATAATAATAATAATAATAATAATAATAATAATAATAATAATAATAATAATAGAAAATTAAAAATACCCGTACCAATAATCGGGCTGCGACTGTTCCTCTGTACAAGATCCAGCTGCTATCCAGTATCTCTCGAACAACTTTGAAAATTCATTGGGAACCCCGTGAAATATGTCTGAAACAGAATCAGAAAGAGCCTACCTTCTGCCTCAATAAATATTTAGAAATTGGTGGACATAACGAGAAAACCTAAATCATAATTCGGCTTCCCGAAGAAACTAAAACAATATATATATATATATATATATATATATGTATACATACATATATACATGCATAGCAAATAAGCCATTTTATATGCGTTATCGTATTGCCGCTACCGAAATAGGATATGCGACCCAAGATACAGACGTCTATTTGGTATGCGATCTAGCTCGGGAAAAGCGTCAAAGTATTTCCCTCCGTTTTTTTTGTTGTTGGTGTTTTGCGGTCCACAATGCGGCACGCGGGGCGAGGAATGCGGATCAGAATGTCTCGCGTACGACCGAATCAACGTATAGGGCCGGCCTATTCGCCTACTGTATGTCGCATATGTTTATCGCGCCGTGGCGATTTCCCCGCTAAGCAATCTGACGGCTCTATATTACAAATGCTATCTTACAAGTTGTCACACGACTACACAGCCTCTGCTGTAAAACAACGTCGAACGAGTCGTTTCGTAATCACTATAATACCTTCTTCATGGCAATTACGCCTTAAGAGGCTAAGATTATATATATATATATATATATATATATATATATATATATATATATATATATATTTAGTTATTAATCAATATATATTACAATCCTGTGTAAGGCACTTATACATATATATATATATAAATATAAGTGCCTAAAATTTTCAACGGCGAAACGTAGTGTGCAAGGTCATACCCAGAGCCCTATTATGACAGGACTTATACAATTGTTGTCTTTGAGCTCAACATAAACGGTTTGCATTGTCGATCATCTAAATCCAATTATAAAGTGCGTGCTGTAGTAAGTGTTGAAACCATGTGATATAAGGTGATTATAATGACCTTATTGAAGGAAGTACATGTATGTATCGATGGGAACATTTTGTGGTTCTATTGCGACATTATATATATGAATTGAAACGTCGTATCTTTGTTATTTATTCGTCATTATCGTCACGTGTTATGGTTTATCATGTAAATCACTGAGCTCTTATTCGTGTCAAACCAGCATGTAATCGTACATTCGCTAAACCAACGATTAATAATTTCATATATACAAAAAGTTCTTAGTGTAGCAATAGCGACCATAGCAATATCAGTTTTCTAACGTTGTTCGAAAAAAATCACCGTTCCTACTATATTCGTAGTACGTTCAGTAGCAGACTGGTGGCCCACCGGTCAATGTCGTCGGTTATGCAGCTCGACTTCTCGAGTAGGCGAAACTGAACGAAATATCTTAAAGATCCACTTGTTCTCGTTCATCGGTAGTTTTTTTTACCTCGTTTAGAGCTCTGTACCGCCTACATGTAATGGTGGTTGCCTAGTTAAATGATCAAAAGGCATTGTCGTTCGATGGAAGATAATACCCATTAGGGGGCTATTTCTATGGCCAGAAGTATGAACTACATTAGTGGGTCAATTGAATGCGCACAGGCCGCTGGTCCGAGTGGAAAAATCAAAACAAAATAGGAGAAACATTAATTTAGACGTTTTAATTGCCAACGCTGCTACTTTGTGTTGCTATGGTTTCATCAAACATTGATACAACTTTTAATTCGAAGTACTGTTACACAGTTATTTACGCAATTGTAGGTTTCAATACAACAGATGAAGCAAGCATTAATTAGAAAATAGAGAGTACTTAAAAAACAAACAATGTTTAGCACAATGTAGAACTGCACAGCACCACAATGATAAGGTCAAGTTTAATTTCGTTAGAGAAAGAGCTCTATATAGCCGGCAGGCGACAAATTAGATCAGGTCTACTGGATTTTTAAAAAAGGGACCTCAAATGTAGTCGTCTGACGTGATCTACTAACAACAAGGACCATGTAAGGATATATAAGACAAGACCGTAGGAGCATTGGGAAGTTGCAGCATGTGGACCTTTGCAGTTTACATATTTGCCGCATTTTTACATTTTTGGTTTCTAAAGTAGGAAACTGGAACGACAGCATACAGCACCACCGCGTGAGAGCTACATGTCAGGAATACCTGAGCTGGTGGAATCCTGAAAATGATTACTTTGTCAATCGGTGTAGATACAAATTCTGTGTCAGTCCTTTATCTGGCAACTTCTATCCTTATACCAATAGCACCGATATTTTTAAGTAAGAAAAAAATGTCTTCATCGGAAAAACCTCTGTCGACGCCGGTAATCCTAGCCCGGTGGCTAGCTGGATTATGTCGTCTCACTGTCACCGCGATTTATATTACGAAGGGTCGATAGTTTCATAATTTTCATTTTCTCGTCCATAGTCTTAAATCAGGCATGTATATGTACGGAGTTTAATTTCAGCTGTGCTTGCGTATATGTATAACCGAATTGGCATCAGAAGAAAAAGTTGCCACTAAGCGATTGGCAGGTAGAAACTTTTTCACCAGTTACTTCTTCAGCAGCGGTTGTCCACTCTTCTCTACTATAATTTAGCCTTACCGCAAAATTAATCCAGCTGGACTGGGTAGTGGCCCTTCTTTTTTCCGCTATAAATGTCTTGCTGACAATCATAATGACCCTCCCTGGTGGAGAGCTGAACGTCGCGGCGAGCAATTAAAACAAGCGCGCACATACATCCACCACGAAACGAACGTACAGTTTATGAGCCAACAAACAGTAATACTGACACGACAGCGGCGTCTGTACCAAGTAGCACAGACTCTCATAGGTCCAGATTTCCGGACTCAAAGAAACAACGTATCTTCACAGACAGCATTAGAATCACACGAGATTTAAGCCGTGTCGACTGAGGCCGACTGAGCTAAATGGAACACTCCCACAGAAACGATAACCTTCAAAAACATCACACCGAGTTCGAACCAACCTACGACTGATATCCCGCATCTAGCTGCATCCCGAGCCGCCCGGGGATCTGGAACCAGGATAGCGGGACGCTCAAAAAGGCCAAACGGAGCCGAAACCGCCAACATATCAGGAAGCCCAGCTCACACGATGCTCGTAGATGAGCGAGCTAACACCAACTATTAGCACGCTATACGTGTACACAAGGTACATTGTGCATGGCTATCATCACTTGGTATGTTCGACCCAAGGATTTCACCAAGTTAGCGATCAATGCCGTTGCCGGTTCTGTTCGCAGACATGCGCTAAATACCACGTAGCGAGCTGCCAGACCCATCGGCGGTCTTTGCACTTTTTCGCCCGGTGGGACGGTCGCTAAAGTGTTCAAATTGTATATATTGAACTGTATTGTAATGATGTAACATCTTGAAATACAATGGTATTGCGATATATATATATATATATATATATATATATATTAGCACGCTATAGTTCTAGCAGAGCTAAGGTGTCCAAATCATGTGTCTGCTTTACTGCCACCTGTGTTGTCCCTCGCTGTTCGGTTTGCGCAGACTTTATTATAAGGGTGTCATAGGTTTGTGGGCTTTATTCAGAAGTTGACGAGCTATCGTCAACTTCTGAATAAAGTTGACGCGTGCCACCGTGGAGGTATCGCAGATTATACTATGCTCATGGAGCAGCAGTGATGTTTTTGAGCATCACTCACCTAGAAGCCTAATAAAAGCGTACAAGAGTGCTGGTAAGGTGTTCCTTTACAGCCTCTCTCACGGCCAATGGTCTGACTACCAGAAGTCTAACTTGCCCAGCAAGATTTTGATGGCAAATATTAGTTACTTATCAATGCTTTCAAAGCATGCACAAATAAGGTTCCTATCCTTGAACCTGGATGTGGAATATTACAAGTGCTTTAGGTCGCCCTTAGGACGACGCCATACCGAGACACGAAACCGTGGCAGTCTCGTTCTCCACCCCTGCAGACAGGGCTGGAAAACGAGGCTGCCCGTCAAAGCGCTATCTACACAAAGCGCGTTTTTATGCCACTCCCGTCAGCCAAACGAAATTCGATATGAAAAAAAAAGCTCGTGAAAAGGCTAACATCGTAGATATTCAAATACGATACTCGAGCTAAACTCCGATACTCGATAAGGTTCCGCCAGCATCACACGAAAATCGAGTGAACTAGCAAACAACTGGCTAGACTAAAGATGAACGAGAAACTCCAGGTGTTAAACACGCGGTTTTAAAGTCGTTTGAAAATATAAGTCTACTCTACAACGTACAATGCACCAGATGCGTTTTAACTAGACAGCCTGCCTTGCATCTGAGATATGTTTGCAATGCATACATACATAAAACCACCTTTATTGTCACATAAACGGGTGTGTAGTACAATTATTATGGTCATATATGTATTGTTTTCAATCTACGTACTTCTGAAAGAAAAACGTTACTTATTGCCAAATAGGCGAGCACTATTTGAATTTGCATGCCCCTTCCTGGCCATCCACTAAGCAAACAATTCGTTCACGAACTCATCGCGGGCCACGGCTTTTGAGGTGGTTGATTGGTGACTTCTTAGGTTATTGCAGCGTACATAAAAAAGTGTCCTAGCATTTCACATTTGCGTAATTGACGTAGAGCAGATATGCTGCCTTAAATGAAAAGTGAGTCAATACTAGGAACAGCATTACCTAACACGCTTTGAGGGCTTTGTAGGGCGCTTTGATTCACAGACGACTCAGGAACGTGTCTTGGACGCTTTCTACTAACTTTCTGTATTTAGACAGATAATGCTCCCAGGAGAGCAATATGTAAGTTTGGGAAGAACAAAATATTTATAATAATGTAACAACTCCAATACCCAGCCCGCTAGCCACATTGGCTTAGCTAACTCTTCGTGATATATGTCCCACACACATAATGTAATATACGGAAAATAAATAGGTTTTATTAAACTCCATTCAATTTATAAACCTCAATAAGGATCACTTCAAAACGGATATGTCGTCCGAGATCGAACTCAAGACTTTATTGGAATTAACGAATTCAGCCCTTATATATATATATATATATATATATATATATATATATATACAAATGTATCCTGCAAAAAGCAGGTTTTACGCCCAGAATATGCCGGCATCATTAAGCATTGGTTCTGATGTTTGTATGGGCCGGGTGCACTAATTGATTATTGAGAAGTCATTACACCTATTCAGACAAAAAAAACAACTTTCCAATATTTGAAATGTTTTCTATTTCTTAGGCAAACTGGTAATATCTAGCTCAGCAAAAATCCGTCATCTTTTAAGGTAGCCCGCGTTGTATTCTCGAACTTCCTGCTCTACCATTTCCTGTTTAATACGGTTCTTCGCTGACCTGAGTGAACCATTGCATCGGCATACTTCTAGAGCTTCCATGATCAAAGGTTGCTGAACAATCTGTGTACGCGGCTACACCTACTTCTGAAACACCAAGTATCTAAGAAGTTTTTGTAAGCTTCATCTATGTAGCATGTCACTCTCTAGATACTTCAGGCGGCATATTTTAGGTAAGGTGGGGTGATGGGTTTTTAATTGTTACTAAAACGTGTGGGCCAAGTCGGGAAAGCCCACTATTCCGGAGCATCGTGGACTGCATCCCATTATATACGAAAGGGGAGACACGCAATTATTACATTCGGGCTGAATACGCACACAATACCGTGCATTGCAAACGAACAAATCAATAAAAATATGCACATATATATATATATATATATATATATATATATATATATATATATATATATATATATACATATATATATATATATACATACATAATATATAGAGAGAGAGACTAGGGCAATGTTACGAGCGTGTGTCAACTGCACGCCAACACTCACAGCTTTTGCCAGCTAGAGTCCCACGCGGCTGAAAATTTGTCAAAAGTTGTATCCAAGCTGGTTGTATTTGCCCGAACGTGATATTAACGGATTAAGCCGTCGAAGCGAGGGTCTTCGATATGTATCTCGTTTCTCTAGCATTAGAAGAAACAGACTTCATCTCTTCGAGCACTCTAGCCGCTCTGCGTACGCCTGTCGGCTGTCGAGACACACCGTTCGCAGAGTTGTGCATTTGGCTCCGGCATTTCGATAAGAAGACGTTCAGGGCTCAACGACGGCACTCTGCAGTGGCTGGTTCTACTTACAAAAGCAAGTCGGCGGCTGGGAGTCTTGACAGCTGTTCATAGGGCTGCAGCAGCAGATGTAATACAACCCGTTGGGTAACTTGCTAACGCTGGATCTAGCTTTGCTTGTAGTGGAGCGCTGCTTTTGACTGGCGAGGTTTGCATTCTGCTACGAGCTGTTTGCTCGCTAATGAACCAGGCTATTAGATGGGCGTTATACAGCTCCAGTGTAATTTACTTTTGGCCACTATATGCTGTACGTTTAATGCTTCCGTTCAACCTAAACAAAGCACGTTATGTCTAAAATTATTTAAGCTATTATGTATATTATAATAATATTGTTATAATTGTATTGTTATGAGGATATCGTACTCACCATGAGCTAACCGAGCGACGGTTGGCCTGTCAGTTAATGGTTTCCAGATAGGTTATCTCAAATAATATCAGTCCGCTTGCACTTGGATATATATATATATATATACCTCCATTACCCATATGAAGTGGCCGAGACGACGCACGGACATATAGAGCATAACTGTAGGCGAAGTAGTTAATATAAATTGATTAAGGTCACAGCAAACCTAGGTGCTTGCCGCTTTAGGTGCTGCCAGTACTCGTGGTTTTAACCAGCTACCTTATTAATACGGAGAAGAGTGAGAATAATGCTTCTGCTCTCATTGAGAGCCACAGCGTGATTTTTTTTAAATGTTCTTGTAGGTCAAAGTATCAACAAAAAATTAAATTTAATACTAAACATTACATACTGAGAACACATTGATGAGTGTAGTAGGTAGGCTTAATGTATGCAGACAAGATTAAGACGCCGCCAGGTTGTCGCTGAACCCCATACTCCTTTGTGCATAATTAATTGTATGTAGCAATATGTCCGTACATAGCGGAGTCTGTTCTATTTTGAGAGACATTCTGTAAAATCAAAAGTAACGTTATGTGGGCGAAGTAGATTCTATCAGCGTAAGGTGTAGCATGTATACCAAGACAATACCTCAGTTTAAGGCGAAATGATATGCGTAACCTTATGAAAAACTAGCTGGTAACCGTTATAGTAGAAAGAGTCGCCGGAGACCCTCAGGCTCGCCCGTGAGATTCCCCGAGCCGTTAAAGAAAGAACCTGGAGTCACCCACCAGGCACTATTCATGTATGTTGTAAATGGTTTATTGTAACTTTCGAAATAATCAAAACAACGCGTTACAAAATGTGCATAGATAACTCTCGCTTCTATTCCAGCGAAATAGACAAAAGCACAAAAGCTACGCACAATGTGGAAAAGCTTGTACATTTCTTAAAATGCAGAAATATGGTTGAATTCTAAATTACATTTACCGGAGAAGCTTCATATAGTTTAACTTGTTCAACATAGCTGTATTAATGATAGTTCTGGCTGGTTAGCCTTCAAACAATATTTAATTGGGTTTATTGTTCGTCATTAACGTTATCGAAGATGCAGACGTGGCTAACGCATTTAATGCCCGCTTCACTGCACAATGGCACGTGCATGCTCTTTTGTTTAGAGAAGGTCTCATCAACACCTTAAGTTACGCTATCTGCTCGAGTTGATAATATATTGGGTCTTTAGCCGTTAGCAAAAACCGACCAACAATGGCCCGAGTCGTCTATGATTGCGAACTTACGTTACGGATGTTTTATTAGGTAGATATAGGGGTCTGTTACTACGATGTTGGTACTCTAACCTGATGTAGACAGTTGTTTCGCTTCGGTGTGACGCTATTATTGTGGTGCCCTAGTCATCCAACAATTGCACATGTTTATTTATCAGTTTATTTCTAATTGATATAATTTTGGATTGGTATAGCCTACCTAAACCTATGCTCACACGTTTCCTAAATAGTAGAACTTTAGGTCTATACGATCATCTACGTCTGCCGTTTAGGCTCAATCAAAGCGTTATCAACGACACAAGTAGTAATGATAAAGACTATAATACTATGCTGATTTTTAAGAAACATTGACAAGTACAGAAATAACCTCGGCAAGTTGCAACGCGGCCAACGAATGCGCATGGCTTTTCTAAATAGTAGATTTTTAGATTGATTTGGCTCATCTATATATACCCATGCTCTATTCAAGCGCTGTCGGCAGCAAGCGTATCAAGGTTTGTACAGGTTTTATTTAATAGTGAATATACTTATTACCTAGTGAGTGTTGTATCGCTAAAGATACTTGCGGCCGAATTTAAGCGCACAATACGTACGTCAGATTTTAAGAGTCTCTCATTATGATGTCTTGATGTATCTCTGCTCGTCACTCTCCATGATTTCTCTCCGTTAGCTGCTACTACAGCGAGCTTTCGCCGGCCCATGACGGAGAGACGAAACATTCGTATTATTTCTATTCTTATTTTATCGTAGACGTACGGGCATTAGGCAAGCGCTTAACTAAAATTGCATGTGTTTATCTTCGACGCCTGCCCCCTTTTTTGGCAAAGTCACCGACGAGAATTAGGCGAGGCTAGCTTTGACAACAGCACGCGATCATTTACTGCGTCGCTTACTGCTTTCTATTAGTTAGTTAGCTAGCTTTCTTTTCAAGACCTGTCGGTAATTGTTCTAAGTGAGAGACTAGTAAATATTGCAGACTAGGGCGATAATAGCCTTTTCTGTAAAATGCCCTGAATCGTTACAATAATTTAAATTGTGTCATTATGGCAATTTCAAGCTCAATGAGGAATTACTGAATTTAAAAAAATGGCCGTCTGGAGGGTCTGGAGAAGATTAATAAAAAACATATTGTTAATTTCTCAATATTCATACCGAGAAGAACAGAAAACACTATTATATTAGCTTCAATCCCATCGACTTTAATTACACTGATGAAAGCGAGCCTTTCCGTGAATAGGACGATTCTGTCGGGTGATTGGTGGATGAGGGGCGTTGATAACAGGTGCTAATGGCTAGGGGGTTAATGACTGGTGGCTGATTACTGGCGTCGATACTCTAGCTAAATGCTGCTGGTATCCGATTGTGACCGCTTTCATGCAACGCTCATGTCGTGCCAGTGATGAAAAGTGCCAATTGACTACGCGGCTAGAAACAATGGATGACGATCGCCACACGGGCGACAATCGATAATTACAAAAAGACAAGGCAAAAAGAGAGAAAACAAAAAAAAATTATAGGGAAAAGTGTAAAGGAAGCGAAAGATGCTGCGTCGGCCAGCGCATCATTCGTGACTTGTCAAGTAAATTTCATCCCTCCTTCAGTTTCCCTTTTTCGTCCCCTTCCTTGACCTCTCGCCATGATGCTCAGTTTCATGCTCACCATTGTCATAATGGGTGCCGTTGTTTTCGTCTTCGTTAGTTTGCCCTTTTTCCCTTTTCTTGTTGGCTTGTTTTAATTTGGTGTGGCTGTTGTTGTCATTGCTGCTCTTTTTGCTATTGTTGTAATTACTGCTCTTATTGTTGTTGTTCTTGTTGTTCTTGTTGTTCTTGTTGTTCTTGTTGTTCTTGTTGTTCTTGTTGTTCTTGTTGTTCTTGTTGTTCTTGTTGTTCTTGTTGTTCTTGTTGTTCTTGTTGTTCTTGTTGTTCTTGTTGTTCTTGTTGTTCTTGTTGTTCTTGAGATCTAAATCGTTGTCATGGTAACGATTACGAAGATGAAGATGGCGATGATACCGATGATGATGATCATGACGACGAGTTTTGTGATCTTACTGTTGAGGTTTCATCAGCCATCGGATGGTTGTTCGCAGATGACAGCGGCATTCAAGCGGACGTCATCACGAGGACATCGGCCACCGCAGGAGCCTGATTAGACGTATCGACATATCTGGTGACGTGCGCGAGCCACGGCGTGCCGGCGTACAAATCAGCGGCTCGAGTCGGAGCCGGCAGAAACAAAACAAAAATAAAAAAGAAGAACACCAAGGTCGAGATCGTCAACGTACATCGTATACACAGCAGAAAAGGAAAGATGCGGTTGCCGCTAAATCCTAATCGATGTTTCGTTGACCAGATCTCAACGAACGATCCGGCCACGATAGAATCGCGACTGATGATATTAAATGCGGGTGTGTTGGTGGGACGCGACGCCCCTTCATATTGCCGTTATTGTGGTTGTTGTTGTTGTTGTGGTGGTGGTTGTTGTTGTTGTTGTTGTTCATTCCTGTCGTTCCATGTTGTTGATGTTCTTGTTGTTGCTGCTATAAGTGCAACTATCGTCTTACGGTGGGTGATCTGTGCACAACCAAGGAGCGCGCAAGCTGATGGCGCACGGCTTTCTAAAAGCTATGCGCTGTTCTTTGGAGCTCAAATATCTACAGCTGCACGAAAAGTGCCTGTGATGATACTGGTAGCAGTTGTGGTAGATGTAGCAACTGTTGTTGCTATTGCCGTTGCTGTCGTGTTACGTACGGGAACGCTACAAGACCACAAATCTTCAATCTGACAAAACCTCTTGTCTGGTTTTCTGAAGTATTAACGTTAGTTGCAGTCCCTAGACTTACACAGACACAGAAAACCACAGAGCGGGGACGGTTGGTCCGACCATGGTTGGTTAGAAAGGATTTAATTTTGGTCACGATCGCTGTATCGGTCTCTTTCCGAATTGCCGGAAAGATTGCTATTTGGATCATTGGAGCGTTCCAAACAACAGTCTCCAGTGCAAATGAAAAGTTGTCATTGTTGCTGATCAATGGCGTTACCGAAAGAAAGACAAATCGCAAGTTGTGAGTGAAACCGTTGAAGGTTGTGCCACTGGGACAACTTTACGACACTACGTTCACTAAACTTAAGCGCTGTAAGCTTTTGAACAGCACGCACTGAGCGGACAACAGAAACATCAAAGAAGATGTGATATTGCAATTTTCAGCAATGCCTCTAACCAATTAATGGTCATAATGCTAGGTTCTATGCGCTATTCATTTTCTTGGCCAACAATGTTATCTGTATATATATATATATATATATATATATATATATATATATATATATATATATATATATATATAAAGGTAACCCATCTGAAAAGTAAAGATCCCATAGAAAGGGACAGACACTTGTTCTTTGTAAACGCGTGTATCGTTGTGTCGTCTCCTGTCCTCCGTATGCAACTAAGCTACTATAATACATACTAAAAATATTCGATTAACTAATCCATATCTGTCAGTGTACATTTAGACGGAAGGCTGAAGCTAAAACGTATCGCTGTCAATCGAAAGTAAATGTAACTAAGTAGCAATAACCTACCAGAGCGTCCATCCTTAAGCCAACCTCAAAATGTTTGTTAACGCTGCACGCTATAAAAGTTTGGCACGATAATTAAAATACTTTGTGTTCATTGCACACCGCGTTATGGGAAACGGCAGTTCGTTCACGGTCTACCACACAGAAAGTAGTGACGCCAGCAATGGGTTAATTCTACGGAATTGGGAGAGACAGTCCGATGTATGGCAGGTCGATGTATGGCAGTATTTTTTAATCCCATATATATATATATATATATATATATATATATATATATATATATATATATATATATATATATATATATATAAGCTTTCCCGAAAGCTTTATGCAGGTGCAGCATTATTGGCAGCTAACGGTGACAGGAGTACGATATACGAACACATACCCCTGTGTTTGTCATGCAATTCCGTGCAAGTCAGTCTGGCTGTGAGCCAACCTGCGATGACTATGGTAGACAACGACGTCGTGTAGAGAATGTGCACAGGCTAGTAAAGCTATTTTGGATGATTATTCAGCCGGTTACCGAAACCGCACGACAAGGTAGAGACCGACCGCACGTCGACGTTGTAGTATCGCTGAGTCCTAGCCTATGAAGATATCTTCATAGATGACGATGTCTTCAACGGCTGGCGCCGTAACAACAGCACCGTCCAACGATCAATCAACGTCCACGGTTCGTTTGTTCGTTCTGACGTCGGAACATTTCTACGTCAAGTTCGCTGTGAGTAGGAAAGCAAGAAGAACACGTGCAATAACGCAAAGATAGACAAGCTCTCCTGCGATTGACCACGCGAATACAATTGATGCCGCCTGTACGGCCACAGTGACACTCGGCCAGTTCTTCTGACCTTATTCAGATGAAGCCCAGTCGTTGATGATACTATAATGACATTTCTGAAGCAAAGTCACTGTCGGGTCGGACTGAAGACAAGAATAATGATAGTAATAATAGGAGTCATAGTACTTATTATTATTATGATCACCATCATCATCATCGTCGTCGTCATTGCCGTGATTGTTACCGCTGTAATACTGGTGGTGGTGGTGGAGGAGGTGGTGCTGCTGATGTGGTTATCGACATCTGTATGCAGACATTGCGAGACCAGAGCGTTCAGATATCGGCCGCGAGTCTTCAAAAAAGAATGGAAAGCTGCTGGCGGCCAAGTCTTCGCCGGGACGCAATGCTGCAATGACGAGATACCAATCATCTTTGTTGCCGTGCTTTCTTGGTGCCTGTTACTACTACTACTACTACTACTCCTCTACGAATCTTTCTGCAAATCAGCGAAGTTCGTGACAGACTTACAGAGACCTGGTAGGTGTTTTCTCGGATCCGTTCGGTGCTGCAATTAATCGGGCAGGCAGCGGTAGCAGCAGCAACAACGACAGCAACAAGAACATCAACTAAAAAACATACTTTCTTATGAAGCAATGCGAAACGCAGTCCCATAGACGTCAACTACAATAACGACAACAGCTACGCCTTAACAACAGTACCGACAACATCAACTACAACAACGACGGCGACTACCATATCTTTAGCGTGTGGCGTCACATCAGAGACGGAAACGTCACCCTGGCCGTGATGATGTGCTTGCGTCTCTTCAATGACAATACCGATATACGCGTATGTCGATACGTACACGGAGAGTTCGAGGCGTGTAGTCAATATAAACAAATTGCAGTAAGAAACTATTGATTTCAATATCCAGGATGGCCCGTCTTGCCTTCCATTTCTGGTTTCACTTGCTTTGGGTGTCTCTATTTCGGCTGAATAGTAGTACCTCCGTCCCGGGATAGATTACGCTTCCATAGGGTGCAGCATATAAAATGACGCTATTAACTATTGTTGCTAAGAGGCGGCGGCGCCGAGAGTCTCCTCTAGCCAACAGAAGAAATTCGCAGTTCTGCTGATGCAGTAGTTTTGCTGCATTGCGTTTATAATGTATTCCTGTGAGAGCCGTGCTGGTTTTCTGTCAGCGTCTCCTTGTGTTCTAGCTCTGTTACTCACCTTTGAATCCGACTGCGTCCCCTGCTCACAAGCCCCAGGAGAGGGTGAAGAGGACCGGCCAGAGATCACTCTGCTCTTGACTCTGGACACCACTAAATGCAGGCGGCGGGGCTCGCTCTCATCCCTGTTAAGAGCGAGGCCGTAGTTTTAGTGGAACGAACGAATTGCCCCGCCCTCGGGGCCCTCAGGGTAATCGCGGCATACCGGAGGATTACCGCAGTGGCAGCCCGTGTTTTCGCCGGATTGATCACCTGGGACCTGAAAACAGCCGAGCGCAGCCGCCAATGGGATAATGCCGAACGTAAGAAGAGCGAGGAACGTCGGCACACAGTTCATTTTTGGCAGAAGGAGTACTACGGATTACAAGAGGACGCTCTAGGCGCCAGTTTCCGCACCCTACTTCCAAACATCAAAGACTGGCTGATGTGGAGGGGATAAACTTACCTTCTACACGACCCAGATCCTGACAGGCGACTTCCAATCTTACTTGTTTAGGAAGACTCCCGTTCTCAAGTGCATCCACTGCGGCGATGCACCAAAGGACGTCAAGCATAGGCGGAGCAGCGCAAACCTCTACTGCTTTTAATGAAGACACCGGCGTTTAACTAAAAAGTGACGAAAACGCTCTGGTACTGAAACACCACATCTGAGGTCTTCAAAACCACACAATAAGAGAAACCGAGGGCCACCTTCTAAGACGTCCCCCTTCTCCCTCTGAGGTGTCCAGCATAGGTAAAGCAGCGCTTCGTTTTTAACAATATCAACACCAAGCACGTTGAAGATAATGCAAGAGATCCTCTTTACCCCAGTGGCTTGTAGTGACAAATATTTTTTTTATGTGCTTACGTCAACATGTATGCTAAATAACGGCCACACTATGCGCACCTCTTAGGCCTTCGAGGAAGAAGTTAGCCACGAGTAGACTCGCATTTCCCCCGACTTTTTGAAGTATTTGCCTATGCAGTTCCCGGTTAGTGGGAGTATGTAAAAACGACTTGGTTGGGGTACCCTACTACTGATTCACACTTGCAGAAAACTGCAGTAGTATCCGTGTGTACAAACTGCATTTTCTAATTACTCCTCTACATAAAAAATAAAAAAGTTAGTCCTCTAAAAAAGATCATTTTTTTGCATAAAGGGCACTAAGGTCTGCGTTCATGTGACTAACTCGCTCCCGTTGTGCCTATTAAGCCAAGGCAGCAGGCGTTCCAGTCGGTATTACCGGGTTGCTAAAGCCCGGGGCGTTGACCGACCGGCCCGCGTTTCGTGTGCAGCACACTTCCCCCGTACATTTAAAATAGCCTTAACAGCCCTCGAATGGGCCACGACAAAGTGACAATATAAATTCGTTGCCACTCAATCGATATCATATGCCTTGCCACCCGCGCCAACAAAAGTGACCTTGGGAAAGTTACTATTGGGAGTTTATACAGTCTGACCAACTTTCTATTGGCGCGTGAAGGTCCCCGCAGCACGCGTAAATCGCGTGTTGCCGCCCGTTACTAAACACGGGCGGCAGTACACATCGACGCTGCGGAATTTACCCCAATGGATCGATTGATTAGCCTAGGCGGATTCATTACTTTTCCGTCGCGATTGTTCGAGTTATCGAGTCTCGGTTTTTCTTTGAGGTCACCTAAAGGTCGCATCTACGAAATCAGACCCCGTTGATTCCTCATTGGGAAGCAGAAATGTGGTCCTTTAAAACTTACGTTGCCGGGCGTAAGTAGCGAGCTAAAAGAAAAACGGCTAATGACATCTCGTCTATTGCCCAACACGGTCTGCCCGAGAGATAGCGTCCTGAAACTTCTGATGTCCGTATCCGGGCCGATCATCTAGTTTGGCTTTCCCGTTTGGATGTTGCCTACAATGGAGACAAACGCAACAAAAAAGTTCCTGAGGAAGGTCCGGCGGATCGGGGCTCTACGTATCAGTCGGGAGTATCGCGCCCTTAATATGACTGCAAGAATAATAGCCGCTGGCGGAACAGTTTGTGACGTGCTTTACATACATTAATGCGTGCACCAAGATCTTTGCAATCGCTACAAAACGTGCACCATGGCCGACAGCCGCTGCTTTAAGCAAACAGATATAATAATTAAGAAGTTTATGTTATTCCAAAAGTAATACAACCGACGCGTTAGTCAAGGTCAGACAAAATTGTAGCTGCACTCATATTTGACATGTATACTCATTTCATTTATTTTCCAATCTAATTGCATCTTCCAAAGTACATATACAGAACGAAAGATGCCTTACGCGTCGCTAGCATCCGTCCCACGCTGAGAGGTAGTGCAGGGATCGCTGAGGGGCCTGAGAGTTCAATGCGTGAAATTTAACGCAAGCCTGCGGCTAGAATTAGTTTCGGCACTGGTCACGTGGCTTGTAAAAAACTTGAAGTGGAGCTTACAAGGTAGTGATAGCCGTGCATGATATATCTTGTGCAAAAGTTCCGGAATGGTTCGGTAATCGGTGACCTTTGCCCGACCGTGATTCTTCAACCGGTCGGCAGCCGGCGAGCAAGTATATGAATTTACTTTATATATATATATATATATATATATATATATATATATATATATATAGAAATATATATATATATATATACTTAGATTAATGTTTTAATAGAAATAACTGGTAGAATGCATTATGCACTAACGCGTTGAGTCCAACCCACACCCAATTTTTTTGGAAAAACATCTTCGAATCTGTTGTATGCTATGCGGTTAAACAAATGTGTTAATTGCTTTGGTATTTCTTATCTTTTTGCGCATAAAATTGCGCGTTGCCCCAAACTTCATAAAGTTCGAAGTACTGATCAAATCGAGAGCAGGCCAGTTTTACCAAGGTATATCTACGAGGCAACAAGCGTTTACGGTTACCACCCACTACAGTGGGTACTGCACGAGCTATTGCACACATAAAAATAGTTAAATAACTACGTCTCGGGTGTACTTTTACCGATCAGCTTACATATGGTTGTTATTCAAAGTGAACGATACTATTATCCGGTTGGCGTTGTATAACGTCTTCATATATATGCACGCGCACACAAATATATATATATATATATATATAACGGGTCGTTCTACGTTGGATGTGACTATCGACAACATCGTTTGCTAGACATAATCGCCTTTAATCAACTCCAGTAGCCACAGTGAACTCGACTTATCCCGCCTTCTGCGAAACGACCTACATGTAAACCCGCGTATCCGTTGCACGTTTAAATATATATATATATATATATATATATATATATATATATGATACAGTTGCATTGTAGACATATGGACAAAGCATACTGTGAGCCTGATAATCGACATATTGAGACAAATGCTCACGTAACGAACGGACCAATGGAAATCAATATAAAAAAAGTGAACTAACGACAACGATGCTGGAAAAGATCTGCTGGTGCTAGAATCGAAATATATTCTTAGGCGGAGACAGAATTAGGCCTTTCTAATCTTCCTGCCTACTTGCTGGTAGACGTTCCTACAACGGTACATAGTACATCTTTTTGCCTCTCCAGCAGCTGGCTGGCTAGCGCAATTAGCAATATAACCGGGTCACAAACCGAGCGCCTAAGACGAGACACCGACAGCTGCACGGCAGTACCGGAACTTTGGCTGCCTCATTAGGAGCAGCCGTAATCGATTACCGCTGAGTCCGGCGAAAGTGCGGAACTCTGGGCGTCTGGCGCCCGGAAGCGTCCGAATGTCATGTTCATCGGCCACCGTTGTGTGTGCGATAAAATTACATTGCAAAAGGTCACTGCACTGTTAGCAAGCACTGTAGTGTAAGTGTCTGTCTGTAATGGGCGGAAGTCCGACTAGAAGTCCGACTTCTCCAATATCAGACTCTTTTTTTCTTAGCAGCGTCTGCAGAAAAAACATATGCTGCCACAAGCAGTTCGTAGGCTACAAGTTCGGCACAGAAGGGCTGCTATATGAGTGTTATTACAATAAAAATAATAATAATAATAATAATAATAATAATAATAATAATAATAATAATAATAATAATAAAACTCTTACATTATTGTTCCTTGTCTACGCAGCAAAATAATCCTGAAAGGTGCACATGTTTTTGCATGAAGACGTATATATGCGACACGACGCGCTCTTTGTCGTTGAATAGAGTCTAGCACGATGTACATTATCAAATTGTAAAGTAGGCGGCTTTAGTGGGACGAGCAGAATTTCATTCCAAAATCCGTTAGGTGAGTACTAACTCATAATACCGAGAAGTAAACGCTTTTTGTACTTTGAAATTATACTGACGAGATATCTCCAGACGGTCGGGAGCACGCCCTCGTGACAAAATGTCCACATGAACCGGGGCACGAATGCTAAATATCAACAAATGTAAAATTGAAGGTTTACTGAGAAGTTCTATGATGCTCTAGCGAGATAAGATTTGTTCGAAACAGCTTAATAATACAATATTTGCTGCCGTACGGACCAAAGTGACAAAATTCACAAGTATTACCGCCAAGATAAAAACATTTTCTCACAACAATGCCCGGATAAGATTTGATGCGTTTCATGGTCGACGCCAATGAATGCCGCAAATCTGTCTAAATCATGTCTCTAAGTACCCCCTACTCATCGACATGGGCAAGACTAAACATTTAAGGCAGAAAACAAAGCACAGATTTCTAAACAATAGGATATCTCATTCTCATCATAATTACTACTCAGAGAGGATTAAAGTAATGATAATTATACTTATTATGTAATTTGTACTTGACGTAATTCTCCATTGAGACACTACACGGAACCATTTATCGGCGCCTGTATCTATCAAATTACGTCTTTGGTCTTCTCAGGGTAGTGTTGGTCCCGTAGCGGGATCGAATTCCGCTCGCGTCGAATTCTTTTATTCTCCTAAATTGTGATTCCGGTCCAGAAATGGTTGTCAGCTACCGGAGTATCACAGCTTCAACGCCCAATGTTAATCGAGTGTTCTGTAAGTGACGCTCATTGAAAATGAGTGATAAATCAAATACCGTTAAGAGTTAGCGGCCATGCTTCTACAAGAACTGTTGGGGATACCCTAGATATCTCTATATGTCCGGCCCTTGGTGCATTGAGGATCTGCCGCACGGCGAGAAGATGGTCTAGTGCTGAAAGGAACGATTGTGAGTCTGGTTGAGCACTGACCTGCTGTTAGAGGAATCCCAGATAAGTCTAGTATGGGCGCATATGGCCAAAAATAAGACTAAAACCTAAAAAGTAGATAGGCATGAGGCGATACCATATCTACGAGCCAGGACCAGAAATGAGTGGATTTAATTACGCCTAATATCCCACTCCCCCGATGAATCTTTAAGAAATGGCCGCTATTGTACCGAGGGATTGCAGCCTGGTGCGAAAACCTTTAAAACACATACGCAAGTATGCAGCAAGTTAAATTTGACAGATAATGCTGGATGTTACATAATAACTACATAAACAGCGCAAAGTAATTTGTTTTGTTGTTCATTGACGAGTCGCAGAAGGTCATACAGCGTTTGCAAATCCACATTATTTTCGACACTAGGATCAACGTAGATTATACGCCATACATGCGATTAATTTCTCACTTACGTTGTCGTTGTTATTGAAAGTGTCCTGTGAATAACGTCAAGAAATTCCATCGTTCGTTGAAAGACTCGAGAGTACATTCCGTTCGCAGTGTGCAACGCACTGGAGTAACTTAGCAAGAATCTTTCGTATATTAAAGCCCTCAAAACTACCGCTTCGGTTGAGGCAACCTTATTGCTCAAGCTAACGAGTTTTTGTCCGATTTCGACAGCACTGTCGTCGCCGTCAGAAAAACATCATTCCTATTACCACATAGGGCGATTTAATAGATACACTCACGCAGACCAGAACCCTCGTGTAGCTACATCGCAAGACTTAGGTCAAAAGCGTCGGATTTGTTCCTTAAAAGATGATAAAATGGCACACAGAAATGGAGCTATAGAAGTAGAGGAAAGAGAAGCTACTAAAACACTTTCGACAACTGGCCAAACCTAAGCAGTAGAAGTATCTATTATATTATACGTAATTGAAATTCAAGTGCATTAATAAATTGCACCTTTCAATGCAAACTCAGCTGAGCCCAGCAGCGAATTAAACATCGTACTTGCCCTCAAAGTAATGTTTTACCCTTTGACAAGTCACATTTTCAACTACGCACTGGTATTGCCGGTGTGTAACGACCACCATTGCTAGCCTCCATCTTGTGACGTTTTATGAAATTTGCCTCAAACACGTGTCGAGAGATGCTCTGCCCTACGATGACCGTGTTACTGCCCATACCTCAGTTAAAGAGTTTGGGCAACGGTCTCCGCTGTAACTAATGAATAGTTTGTAAGCTCGATTCGGCTCGACATCATACTAACGAAATTGGAGGCGTCCATGGCTCACCCGCACACAGTGACCGGGAGACCCAGCTCAGCTCACGGCGGGAAGTCCTACAAGAATGGTTTCCTCCCACCGCCGTGTTTGAACGAAAGTCTTGCGCTCCTGACGATCGAGTCACAACAAGGGCAGGGCGATACGAGTTTGCCTTCAGATTATTTATTCATCCTCTGGGCCTGCGCAAGTGGTTACAACGAAAGATGGAGAAATCTGTAGGCGACGACGACAGTATGAAGTTTGCATGTTCCCTCTGCTAAGGGTTAAACGCCCTTTGGGCAAAACTTGGTCGACTAAGAACGAGTGGCCGATCAACATGAACGCGCAGCTGCGGAGAGTCGCTGATCGGGCAGTTTCTGCGCTACTAAACATTTATAATCGGGCAGTTGTCTGTCCTGCAAAATTTGATTTAATTGAAATCGTAAAAGAAAAGTAATGTAAGCACTTATTCTTCTCTTGTGCATCACTAGTGCATAACCAACGCTTCAACTAAAACATGGCCACGTATGTTGTGTACAATAGAACAGAGACATGGCATTGCCAATGACATTTGTGAACATCTTCTATCCTGACATCCTTACGGTCGCCTATTCGGTCTTTATCTTTTAATATACTCGAAGATCGGCTGGCTTTTTGTAACTTAATAACATTGCAGTCAAATGTATTGCAGATGAACTGTACCGGTTTTCCTTTCGGGCCAGACTTATCTCAGACATTACATATCTAAAATAGAATTCAATCACACAAGACAATCACAGATGGCCAAATGCTATCTCTGATATATCACATAAGATTAAAGGTATCCGTGGTAACTTCAATTTTATAGTGATGCAATTTTATAATTGCGCAACCTGGAGCAGAGCACAATCGAAGACAGAATCATCCCAAACAACCATCAATCAGGTGAGACCTAGATCTAATCGAGTATATGAACTTATAAAACAATATACAATATGGCAATATATATATATATAGTGGCAATATATATATATATATATATATATATATATATATATATATATATATATATATATATATATATATAGTGGCAATACATATATATAGTGGCAATATGTTGGTCAGTAATGTTTCCATTAAAACATATTTCACAAGAAAGACAATATTTTCTGTATAGAACCGACTCATTCTATAGCCGGAAGCCACTGTCTTGCCACTGACGATAGTGTGCAGCTTACTCTGGCAACATTATCGTGTCAACTGTGACACGATATTTTCCCACACGGTCTCGTTCACAAGGCGCACGCGGAATATATACTACCAATCAAATTTGTCTATGATAATGACGATGGTAAAAATATGATGATACTATTGTTAGCATGACAATGAGTGCATGTACTGAATGTTAGTATTGAAGTTGTTATTTAGATTATTAAAGTTATTATTATTATTATTATTATTATTATTATTATTATTATTATTATTATTATTATTATTATTATTATTATTATTATTATTATTATCTACGAAATCCACTCACGACAAGGCGTTTTAAGACACATATTTTAGGCCTCAGCACACTTTCTACTAGGGAAAGCCGGTTGGCCTAGCGTAGAACAGCAACTCTCGTAGAGTCCGAACCACACCGTACCACCACTATCCAGTCAGAGCCACGCCGCAGAAAGATAATCCGACAAATGGAATCGACGTTCCGCGTTCCGTCTATTTTAGCCCGCGCACCAGATCACCCCACGTTCTGCCTAATCTCCTGTGGCTGCGGGACAGACGGAGTCGAACAACGATCATCAGATCCGAATGAATGCCATCATTTATGTGTTTTCGCCGCTCGTTTCTGGTTCTCGGTCCCATGCCTGCTCTGGCCCGCCCTCTCACATATATATATATATAAATATATTGTTCTCTTGTTCGTGTTTTCCTGCCTCCTCTTTCACCACACTTTTGTCGTCCTGGCATCCGTAATTGCATCGATCCGTCGTAATTGCAGTACTTTGTCGTCGGCAAAGTACCAACACTCACCAACGTGCGTGCTGCTGCTGCTGTTGTTGTTGTTTTTATTGTTAAGATTGTTGTTGGCTCTGATGTTGTTGTTGTGTATGCTTTATTGTTGTCATGAATGTTGTTGCTCTTCGTTTGGTTCATGCCGCTGCGGCCGCCATCCACAACATGCGCTGTTGCTGCTGCCACTGCTGCTGTTGCTGCTGCTGGTGACGCTTCGTACGTGAACCATTAAGGGCGGTGTGATCGTATCAAATCGGCTGTTGCTATTGCTATTACGCTTGTAGTGATGTTGCTGCGGTTACTGTTGTGATTATTGTTGTTGTCTCTGGTGGTGTCGTTGTTGTTGCTGTCGTTGTTTTTGCTGCTTCTGCTTCTGGTGTCTGCCTCGAAAATGTCTCTATTTCGCAGTTATTTGATTGTCGTCGCGACGACAAGGAGTCAACGAGCGGCGGAGAGGCGAATAGCATCTATATGTCCGTCAGTCTGTCTAGAATTAGAAATTGGCTCAGTCAGTCTCCCCGTCCGAACGAAAGCCAGTAATAGCGGTGGGTCGGCGCACCAATAGGCTGGTGGGCACCCGCAAACAATTCGGGCAAAAGCAATAAAATATAAACCAAATGGCATCAAAAACAGCCACATCGTCAACGATACGCATAAAGGTACACACGCGCTACGGATGCATATATCTATATATATATATACGAGGTGTGTTCAATCGTTATCGCGACTTTTGAATTTTCGCGGGTTACGTATATTCGAATTTCGATTTTTTTTGTGGCGTTATGTTGGTACTCATGTCTCTCACTTATGCCGACAAGCTCGGCCATTTTGAATGTTCACTTAATTGTTGACAGCTGCTTTGCTTGCACGTGTTTTGGATCGTCTTCGATTTTTACCTATTCAAAAAAATGGATCAAAGAACCTGTATCAAATTTTGTGTGAAAAACGAAATTAAGTGCGCGGATGCATTCCGAATGTTGACTGTGGCATACGGAGAAGCTACCTTGGACCGAAGCAACGGCATGAGACGGGTCGCCGCGAAATTCGTACCAAAATTGCTCAATTGCGACCAAAAACAGCATCGCATGAACATTGCTAATGAGATGTTGGACTCTGTCCGCGACGACCCAAATTTGCTCCAGAGGGTCATAACTGGTGACGAATCGTGGGTTTATGGTTATGACGTGGAAACCAAAGCTCAATCATCTCAATGGAAGCTGCCGCACAAACCAAGACCGAAAAAAGCGCGCCAAGTTCGGTCGAATGTGAAAGTTTTGCTGACAGTTTTCTTCGATTGCAGGGGCGTGGTGCATCATGAGTTCTTGCCACAGGGTAGAACGGTCAATAAGGAATATTACCTGCAAGTTATGCGCAATTTGCGCGAAGCAATCCGCCAGAAACGCCCGGATTTGTGGAAGAACAAAAATTGGCTTTTGCACCACGATAACGCCCCTGCTCACACATCGTTGCTTGTGCGCGAGTTTTTGGCCAAAAACAACACACTAATGATGCCGCAGCCACCGTATTCCCCAGATCTGGCCCCCTGTGACTTTTTCTTGTTCCCTAAACTGAAGAGGCCCATGAAAGGACGACGTTACGCTACGCTTGACGAGATAAAGACGGCATCGAAGGAGGAGCTGAACAAGATAAAAAAAAAAATGGTTTTTTGAAGTGCTTCGAAGATTGGAAAAACCGTTGGCACAAGTGTATAATATCTCATGGGGATTACTTTGAAGGGGACAAAATAGATATTCATGAATAAATGAATAATTTTTGAAAAACACAAAAGTCGCGATACGTTTTGAACACCGTATATATATATATATATATATATATATATATATATATATATATATATATATATATATATATATATATAAATATATATATATATATATATCGTTCGCAAAGGACTCTGAGATCCTTAAATCAACATAATAACAAGACCGCTTAGGATATTTAAAAAAAATTGTATTTTGAACTATTAGTCAAACTTCATATATATATATATATGCATTTATCATTCGCTTGACATACATACCTAAATACACATATCAGAAGCACTTGGAGCGACAACCTAAGCAGACATATAGAGACCATCTAGTATTTCCCTTACAGTTCCGCTGGCAGCATTGTCACTGACACTCGGTCATATAGTTTACTATGTATTCTCAATGAGCACCACTTAAGGAAAATTCGATCCACAACAGGAACCGAACCGGTGACATGCCGATAGATGAGTGGCGCACTGGCTCGCTAGACCACGCTGCGACATGAATGTGTGCTTTCATACACTTGCAAAAGCAATTGTCTAAAAAAAAACACAATAAAGTTGTGGAAGACTCCTCCTGCTCAGACGATAAAAACACTGTCTGGAGTCTTAATCGTGCAGGTGTTATGTTTCTAGTGTTGCCTCGAGCATTTTGACCGAATTATACCTTTGTCAGAATGGCCGTTTTGAATATGGGCCATAAGAAAATAGGCCTTGATTACGCGAGCCATGCAGCAAAAGTTCGGAGTAATAAAATTTAAGTGATACTGCCTACCCGGGGCCCCTGTTTATTTATGACGCTTCACGACAGGTACTAAAATAAAGTATATACGTACAAATTTGCGCGGTACTTAATGAATACAAATGCAGTTTAAAGCAACAATAGCGATGTCCACTAAGGAATCAGAGATGTGAACTGTAAAATGAGAGGGTCGTAAGGTTTGCTATGGCAAACTTGTAAATAAATTGTTTGTCCACTAGTAAAGCTTGTTGTTGTTGTTGTCGTTGTTGTAATGGTAGTTGTTATTACTACATTGCTGGCTTGGTTGTTGTATTGTATTTTGTTAAGTCCTTTTACAGTTTACTTTTGTAACTTTTGTTGTCGTTACGTTTACCGTTGTTGCTCCGATGATCGCGTGAGCTCAAGCGCAGCTCGAGAGCAGACCAATGGCCAATTAATTGTTTGGCCATTGGCGTAAAGCGTCATCGTTGTAGTCGTCATGCGCCTTGGCGCTTGGTTCGGCCGCGAATCAACAATGCTGCATCAAACTGTGTCAGCGGCGTTTTCGTTCTCTTGCGCTGTGGGTTGCGAGACCCAACGGCCGCTGCAGCGGTAGATCCTCTTTGATCCATCCATGGGGCAGGGATGATTCGCCCCACTGCATTACCATTAGACACAGTCTCTCTCTCCCTCTTGCCCTTGCTGTTTCGCGTACTCTATCTCACTCTGTTCACTGGCCCGCGCACACGCGCGCAGAAATTTAAGATAGAGGAATTGCTGCGACAGTTGTCAGTACTGGAGTTGTCGATCGCCCATTGGCAATGAAGGCCGAACCGAAGAAATCGACGGTGACCGACGAAGACGTGGGCCGGCTGGCTACACCAAGCGGTGCTCAGATTGAGAGAGTCCCGACGATAGGCAGGAACTATGAACGAGAAGGCAACATAGAAAGACAAAAGTTGGCAGGAAAAGAAATAGAGAGAATTAGAGTAAGTGAGAGAAGTGAGTAGTGATTCTAGACCAACGAGAATGTGAGGTTGTGGCGAACTGAAGCGATTGGGCTATGACGCAGGCCACGAAATGTTCCTTCGTTATTCTTTAGATCTGTCCTCTTTGTTGCGTCTCTTCTTCTTCTTGTCCCCCCACTCCTTTTTTGCTTCTGTCCTGCTTCTTGCCACGGCCTGCCGTCCACCGCCCCTTGGCCTGGGGGCGCCATGCCGAGAGTGGCCCCTCTTGGCATGGCGCTTCTCGCTGACAACGACGACGGCGCATCGCACGGCTGGTTGGCTGACTTGCTTGCACAGCGACTGAGTCACCGCGCACGCAAGAGGGAGGCGGCGAGCGATACGGGCAGCGGCTAACGGAGCACATACAAAGCCCCACTAACCCCCCTCCACTCAAACACACATATAGAACCTCACATAACCCTCACATAACACGTAACTGTGTCTGTCTGGGTCACAGTGACGCCTTTAACGGCGCAAAGCACAGGGCAGGGCCAAGGCGGGCGGCATAATATAACCTTTTACTTTTCCTACGTTGCTTTTTCCTTTGCTTCATCTTCTTCTTCTTTTTTTCTTTCCCTTTGCTTTCCCTTCTCCCACTCCCCTAATTTGTCTGTGTCTTTCCCCACCTTTCCCTTTCCATTACTTTACCAAGCTGCCGTTTTCTGTTTGTCTTCGACGTCTTTTTGCCATTGTTTCCTCTTCCCGCTGCTGCCCATCTCTCAGCTTGTTCTTGTCTTCAGCGTTTTCCTTATTTTATTCATCATTTTTCCTTGTTCTTTTCCCATCATCGGTTTTCTCTTATTTTCCTCAGTTTAATCGTTTCTTTGCTTTTCTTTGACTCGTTGGCTGTTGAAGTCGCCGAACGACGAGTATTTCAATGCGCCTGCGAGCCTCCTCGATTGTCTCGTGCTGCCGCTGTTGCTACTGGTCTTGCGACCCGTTCCACTTCGCTCCCCTATTTGGCTCTGCACGCTGTCCCATTCGCGCCTTCATCATCTCGTACTCCTCCTTCAGTCAGCGGCGACCTCTGCCTAAAGTCGGCCAACGAACAAGCCTTCTTGTCAGCAAACGGGCTTCACGCGCTTAACCCGGGCTCTAGGCACGCTGCCACCAATACCACTCGCCCCCGTTACCACCACCGCCGCCGACAACAGCATCTTGCCATGCCAAATGGAGAAAGTCTTTTCCATTTTTCCTCTCGTTAGCTCCTTACGCGGGTTCCTCGCCATGCTGGAGAGAGGCAGAGAACATATCCCCGCGCACACATCACCCATTCACTCACTCACTCAGCCAGCCAGTACACACTCTTAGGCAGATAGGCAGGCAGATAGACGACATCGGCTTGCTCCTTGTCGCAACCGAAAGAAACAAGGAGAAGAAAAACAGCAGCCGTTGAGTCGTCGGGTGATCTCCGAGCCGCCAACTTTGGCGGGAAGTGTCTGTGACCCCCGGCCGGCTCGCCCGCCCGTCATTTCCTGTCAGCGGTAGGAACTCGTTCGATGTCTTTCTTTTCTTCGTCCTTCTCGGTCGTCGGGAACTCTGCCGTTCTTCGTCCATCGCTACTCATGCAATCGGCTGCTTCTTCCCCTGCGTGTGTGTCTCTTCTCCTGCACGCTGAATTGAGACTTCGTCGGTGCTCTTCCTTTTTTTGGAGTCTTTAGTCCTCCTCCAACCTTCACCCGCCCCGCCCCCCCGCTCCCCGCTCTGTTCCACCTTCAGAACGCTCGTTCGCCGATTGCCGATCACAGACCACTGCTTATCGACAGCAATCGTAACGATGCGAGACTTGCGACTATACGACCTCGTCCTCCTTTACCCTCAATCACTGCAAGCCACAGCATGACCGGCCCAAGTAGCGGCAAGACAAGTGAATAGCAACAGCACCATCATATTGGCCGTCAGACATCTTACGCAAAAGAGAGTGACCAACTTACGTTAGTAACGAGGTATGACAACCGCGTATATATATATATATATATATATATATATGTAAATATATATATATATATATATATATATATATATATATATGTAAATATATATATATATATATATATGTAAATATATATATATATATATATATATATATAGTTACACACGGAACAATTCTGTCTCTTATCAATCAATACGGTATCTATCTCTTATGCGACGCCTTAATATTAAGACCACGGCCCAGTCAATAGGTCACAAGGCATCACCAAAACCACGAGAGTGGCTCGCTCTGAGTTGTACCTGTCTTCGCTCAAAAAACATGCAGCTGCCGGGCGTCTTTGATGCCTCTCAGATCATTTCTTCGCCATTCACGTTAAATTGAACAATCGAAATAAACGGTGGCTCGCCCACTGCCCTGAAGAGGTGTCTCTGATAGGAACGACCATGTTTCCTGCTAGAGTAAAAGTGTTAAGTGTGATGTCAAGTAAGGAGAAAGTTTTGCCTTCACATTTTTTCGAGAAAGGTGAACGCACAGCAGAGGTCTACTAGCGAGTTCTGATGACTGATGTGAAATCGTGAGTTGACCGTGTGTCAAACGGAAGGCCGTATGTGTTTTAGCAAGACGGCGCGCCGGCTCCCACGAGCGATTTGGTGCGAAACTGGCTAGACGACCATTTGGACATATTCTCATTGAAACACGCTTTGTCATCAAACAGTCCAGAATTAAATCTTTTGAATTCCTTTGTCTGGGGCAAAGTTGAGCGATTTCTAGCAAGCCTCCACACCTTATCGTTTCTTAACTGCGTACTGCCTTTATGCCAGCATTTGAGGAAGTATACAGGGACACGATGCAACGGGCTTGCGCGTTTTCGGCCTCGGCTTGAAGCAATATATTAAAGCAGTCCTTAGAGCTAACAAATTAGGATACATGAAATACTCAGACGCGCGAAGAGATACTGAACGTAACGAGCCCAAACTCATAGTCATTCTAGGTGCCTTAATAGCAAAAATATGACAATTTTACTGAAGGCCACATTCTATCATTATATAGTTTGCTACGTCCTTCATATTTTTTTGAAACAAGGTTATTTATTATAAACACAATTACAATGGTATGTTGTTTCATACATTTACAAATATTTGCAAGGAGGATATAGTAATTTAAACCTACTACAGTTACCATTGTGTTGGTAAAAAGTTGCAGCCGGAATAAAATTACTTGTGTTTACCTCTATGCGAGGGTAAATTTAGGAAGACTAGTGTATCCATTATTGACGGGGTAATAGGTGTGATTTTAAATTCTCCTTGAAGTTATTTAAGGATTTTAAACGACGCAAGCTAACCGGAAGAGTGTTCCACTCTCTGACAGCTCGCACGCCAAAAGCTTGGCTGCCCTTGCTGCTTCGATGCATGCGAATAATATAACGCAGGATGTGGCAAAATATCCCATTCAAATTCCATAAACTCTAGGTGGTAAGCAAAGATGCGTGCGATCTTGCGCGTGGCAAAAAGTCCCTTCTCGTCTGTTCGCCAATTCCGGCCGCTTCTGGTCAATTGCCCTCTTCCAATTGCCTAGTTATTGACAGTATTGTATTGTAATAACCGTTTTGTTTGGCTGCAACAGCTCATATAAAATCACTCCCTTCGCAAACCGTCGAACACTTTTCTTATATGGGGTCCGGACTTGGCAATTGCTTAGGACGCGCTCCTTTTTTAACCCACGCTTTCTTGCAGACAACTTTCTTATATAGTATACTTCTCATCCCCTACCGCCATGGTGCGGAGAAAGGGGCAATCCAAAAAGGGTTTTTTTTTAGAGTTGACCGCTCACTAGCACACACTTTTCCAGTTGGCGATTGCTGAGCACGTGCGGCATCCTCACATCCAACTTGGGGGCGAATTCCTCGGCATGGAGATGCCTTTGAAGGGATGTGTATGGTACGTTGACAATGGCGACGATTTTGCGTAGCGAGAGGTGTGGGTTTCGTTCGACTACAGTTGTTATAGCAGCCGTGTCCGCTGTCAAAGGGCGTCCGGGCCGGTCTTGGCCGTTAACGTCAAAGACGCCGTCCCTAAATCGGACAAAGCAATTTTGAACTGTTAACCTGTTTTTGCCTCTCCGCCAAGCACTTTACAAATCTTAGTTACGACTATGGTTGCTACTCCTCCGACTAAGTTCCTTTCCGGAAATAAAGTTGCATTAAATGTCGAAAATGCACATTTAGTTCTGCCATCTTCACTCGGGCCTAGCAGTTTGCGAGATTTAGATATTCCACCGAATTATACGGTATACAATCCTATTTCCAGAGCGCTAGCCAAAGAAGAGCAGGGCTATTTATTAGCGTTCCGCGCGTATCAGAGGCCTGCTCATCCAATAGCAACCAATTTGGCAAGTCAACCATCCGTGAAGGGAGGAAGGAGCTCTCGGATCTATTATTTTGTGCAACAACTCGTTGCGCGCGGTCGCACAATTATTATTACTAGTACGACTGTTTTTATTTTTAATATGATTATTACGATTATGACTGCCCATTGGTTGGCAACGCCTGCCATTCAGAAAGTGGCCTTTTGAGTCTGTTACTCGTCGTATATCGGAACTGACATAAGGGAAACTGCTAAAATTTAGCGACTAACCTTGCATCGTCGTGATAACACCCTCCGCGGCAAGCAGTCACCGGCAGAAACAACGGCACTCGGACGGCTTGCAGTTAATCTTTGTCTTTTTCGTCATCTTTTTTTCTTTCGTACGTAGTAACGACCCGTCAACAAGATAGTGTTGACCCCGGGTGGACTGAGGGTGGACCGTTCGTCGATTGAATGATGAGAGCCGACTCTGACGCGTCAAAGAGTCGCCGTTTTAAGTGTTTAAGATTTGTAGATCGGGGAAAGTGTTCTAATATGCCTATACCCCCCCCCCCCCCCCCCCCGCCGACGTACCTTGTAGTGGTAGTGGCCACTTCAAAGTGACTACGTGAAGTCACGTAAGAATTGAGGTTAAGAAATTTAGCCGCAGGTTTAATATCAGCCTATAAATATAAACGTATTTCTACTGCTGATGGATTGCAGGTGTCGACAGGTAGCAACATTATTGGTTGTCTGGCTACCTGCATAAATGAGTTCGCATAGAACGCCTGCTTATGTATGAGGCAAATTCACGTAGCCACACCCGGAAAACCGGTGTTGGTTGTGTCGTTGCCTTTCTTGTTGTGGCGTATTTATATGGGTATTATGGTTATAATTTTTGATGCTGTCGTTCTTGTCATTGTCAATTTTGTTATTGTTTTTGTTCTTAGTATATAATGTTTGTTGTTGTTGTTTTTATTCCTGTTGTTGTGATTGTTATTATTGGATTTCCAATTTATGTGCGTTCAAAGTGTATATATTAGCTTTTGAATAAAGACGCTTTTTTACTTTACTTGATTTTTCCTTTCTTCATCTCTTTTTTTTATAAGTATCGACTGTATTAATTCAGTATAAAGCTCTTTTCGTGAGTCTCTTCTAGCCTAGCCCTAGTGAGCAGAATGTAACAGAGTATGCTGGCCGGATTGTAGAAGAGGACGCAAGCATTGTGATTACAAAGTTAACTGGACTAAGCCCAATCTAGTACAATAGCTATCCTACATAAATATAAAAAGAGAACTCTACCGCACTAGTGTTAGGCTGAAGAGCATACATTTTTGCCTTTTCTGTAGGCAATTCAAGCCGTACAGAATTTTCGAAGTTGATACGCAAGAAACATGCAATTCAGCACAACATGGAAAAAGGGACAACTTCTTTCTCATAAGAGATTTGACCGCTTATGTTGTTAATTATAATACATAATCAAAACTATATCAAATACGTTGTGGGTCCCATTGTGTACGTTTAATGCGAATTTGATTGAAATTACGGCACTAACAAATGTTGTGTCAATAATCTGCCTGCCGGATATGTACTTCATCAAAGCAGGCCCATGCATGACGTAGGTTATTGAGCTCATGCAAATACACTCGAAAGTACAGCATTTATATATATATATATATATATATATATATATATATATATCGTTGTAGGCCTAGACCGGGATATTATTCAGCCTTTTCAACTTGTTTTAATAGGAAATGTACCAGACCAGCGCATATGGATTAGACCGTATTTGCTGTACTGGTACATTTTTAAAAAAAAAGCTAAAGCTTAATAACAGCGAAAGTAATAACAATGATAATCATCATCATCACCACTATCACTATAATATTAATAATTACAATATACGGAAAGGGCAAATCCGATTATGCACAAACCCGCCGGGACCTCTATCTATTAAGGTGACACCGGTCGTTACGAGATAACAATGGAAGAACGCTGTAGGCAGCGTGCTTCGCGCTCAGACAGCGTAGCGGGCTAGTTGGGAAATTAGATTAATTTAGCCTCAGTGGCTGTCTCTTTCCCCTCTCGCCGCTCATGACCAGTGTTCCGCTCGCTATAAATGATTTCGTAGATTTATCTTAGTAAAAATCAAAGAATGCCTCTTCGTTGTTGTTGTTGTGGATGTTGTTGTTGTTAGTAACTCGCCTATTAAAAATATTAAAGTGACTTCGAGTTAGATCCTAGAAATAATATCAATGTTAACAAATGCATGATATAATAACACTTCGTCTTC
Source organism: Dermanyssus gallinae (assembly GCA_003439945.1). Classification (NCBI taxonomy): domain Eukaryota; kingdom Metazoa; phylum Arthropoda; class Arachnida; order Mesostigmata; family Dermanyssidae; genus Dermanyssus; species Dermanyssus gallinae. Next base: position 847,287 of record QVRM01002221.1, read on the forward strand.
TAGATACTACAGCGAGCATAGCTTATATTTTATTAGCTTAATAATCAAGATTTATGAAGAACTTCGCCCGTATGACAATCGCAGTTTAGGCGGTCGCAGACGTATGTGACAAAACTTCGGCCAAAAAGCTATAGAATATTTTTTTCGTGATGGAGTAGATTTAATGAACCTTAATAGCCCAAAACGCTTCTACGGAGTGAGTTTACTATTCTGGTCTTGAAAAATACGTATGTATAAATAAATATATATATATATATATATATGATAGCTGCAGCACAATGCGCCCCTGATATAAAAGGGTGATATGTGTACACACACTTATCAAGCGAATAAATCAATCAATCAATCAATCAATATTTATAGAGAGAGAGATATAGATATATAGTGCACAATGTTTTGCATCGTAAAGCCAGCTTAAGTATTCATTAATTCATATTACAATTATATTTAAGTTAACGTGTTTACCTTCAGCTAGAGTAACATTGGTATTTGCGGCCTATACACTTCATTTTTTAAATCAGTCATGGCGACATATCTATAATAGTTTGTGTGAGTGTTATTATTAGTATGCTTTAACGACATGTTAAATAATATTACAGTTGTGAGGCCTGAACGTATTATAGCAATTATTTTGAAAAATTATTATTATTCTAAAAACCCTATGACAAAAATATGCGGAGAGTAGCAACGAGTGTTAACCTGGCTTGGAGGAACGGTAGTGTGTCTAGCACCATAGAAGGCCAACCTTATGCAGCGTGCTATCGATTGGATAATGAAAGAGCATAGGAACCTTAAATGCATTCTATCATAAACGCCCTAAAATCGAATCGACCAACAAGAACGGCCATCTGACCACTTAGTAGCCACTCTATAGTAAAGTGTTCGTCACTTTACTACAGAGCGGCGGCAATAGCAGATTTACAAAGGCTATTTTTGCATTTCCAGTTGTATGCCCGTATGTATTATATATATATATATATATATATATATATATATTTTTTTTTTTTTTTTTTTTTGGTCCAAAGCGTCTTTTATGTTTCCATCAATATTCATAGCAGACGCTCTAAATCACGTATTTATTTTCTGTTGCGCTTCAAAATGTGAGACGGAAAAGCAACCGATAAAGTTTTTCAATAAAAACAAACTCGGCAAAGCCAAGCCGTCGAAAGTATGAAGAATTAATATTCTTCTAGTTATACTAGGGTTATTATATTTACCTTAGGTTACAAACCCAAATCAAATTATAAACAACAGCATTTAAGAAATATTTTGACAAAGCAAAAGTTTGGCATACGTGTAGCTAAACGGGGAACACTACTTAAACAGACAAAAACATAATTTTATCAAATGCATACAATTCCTATGCATACCAATGGAAATCCTAGCACTTTGAGATACATTCCAGTATATATATATATATATATATATAGATATATATAAATATATATATATATATATATATATATATATATATATATATATATATATATATATATATGCACGCATTAAATGCTCTATATGCGCAGTGTGCGCTTGACCTCTTGGATACCGCTAGGAGGTCGAACGATGACGGCATTATGCAGGCCGTAATGACAAGGGGCGGTTTCGAGACGGTGTCTCCAGGATGGACTGGACAGTGTCTGCAGGATGGGATGTCTCCAGAACGCCGAAAAACATCAGCGGTGATCCCGCTATGCAAAGGCAAGGGCGGAGACAATTTGTTGAGTTTCCAAGTCGCATGGCCATAAAACGCAATTTTCGTCTAATATTAGAGCTATTAAGCTAGAGTATATATATGAAACTAGTACTTTGGTACTCGTCATGTCACGGTGGCCGAAATGCCTCCTATGCCTTGTTCAAAGCATAGGCTAACAAAATTAAAGAATTTGGCTTTTTGGGAGACGGAAATAGAGCGTAACGTGAATTGAAGCGATGACGTTTATTTTGTGCCATTAAAAAATGTCACCGCTTTTTTTGGTGCCACTGCTTGCTATGCGACACCTTCCGCCGAAGGGCCTCCTCCAGAAGGACATTTACTGATACAGATAGGCCCGTGAAGTCCCCAGCTGTGAAGAGTAGTTCCATATCATCTGTATACGATATAGCTATCGAGACTACTGAGAGAGCCTCGTGTGCTACTCTGTTCTAAAATTGTACACAACATTTTAAATAAACATATTTATAGTAATAGATCGCTACTTCCCATATGCTCTGTTCTGTTGATCAGGCTTAATGCGTTTGTATTTGTCCCTGGCGCTTGTGAACGGAGTTTAGAGAACTACCAGTTCCAACAGACATAATGTACGTTCCTGTCGTTGAGGCAACGGTGACCAATTACCAGCAATCTGAGTTCCCAACGGCGTCCTGAGCAGCTCTTATTGCTAACGTACTTGTTCTAGGTTTCTGTTATCCTTGGTGCCGTACTGCAGACGATCTATGGGGGCTATCCTCGGCCTGAATCTAACTACCTCAACCACTATCCGCCCCAACGCGAGGAGAAGATTGAGACGCGTCACCTTCAGCGACCCAAGTCGACAATACCACCGCAGAGACTGTAGGCGCCGCCGTACCGGTTTGCTTCGATTTTCGATGACCTCGCAACCAAAGAGCGGAACGATCCTGAAGACCACCCCTTTCTCGATTTTTTCCTTCTTGTTTCTTTCTGCCCTTTCTGTCTATCTTTCTCTCTTTCTTTCGTTCTCTTTCTAGTGCTCGATCTTTTCATCCAAATCCCTTACGCTGTTTATTCGGCTTCGATCTTGTTTATAAGGTGCTACGGTTTACCGTTCGTTTTAGCTGCCTCAGTGAGAGGAGAAGAATCAACTTTCTTCCGTTCCGAACCGTCGTTGGAACACACTTTGTTCTCAATAGGTTGCTCTTTACCGAGTTTTTTATGTTAACTTAATTGAAAATCGGTCAATGCGTCTCGCGACGGCTCTGGCACTTATATTTGTTGTTGTTGTTGTTGTTGTTGTCGGTGTTACCCTTTTTTGTCTTGATTTGCCCTAATTATAATAGTTGTGCTACTGTCGTTCCTAGTGTAACTATTGGTGGAACTTGTCGATTTCTTTTTTTTTTGTCTTGGTTTTGTTGATATCATGTTTGTCCCAATATTGCACATTTACAAATATAAATAAAAAGCGCGTTTTTACATATGTAATGAAAGAAAAAAAATTCCACTTTTACGGCATACTCAAAGGCAAATGAGTTTCATCTCTGCGTTGGGGAACTAGTCGCAACTGGACTACTCGCTTTAATCTGCAACTCAGTAGCGCTGCGATTGGGAGAGCAATGTGGGGTTATCTAATATTTACCCAACGGTAACTGCGTTCTAACATTCTACTATGTAAGTTACCTATAAACTTTTCAGCCTGACACAACGGTGATGTAGCCATGGTCTACAGCGCGCACGGCAATCAACTCGAACGAACCAAGACTTGGACCAAAAACGACTTTATGCTATCGCTTTCCGCTGTACACTCGTTTCGAAGGATACACCGCCAAATTTCGACATCAAACTGCCAGATATCTGCTCTATGCACATGTTCTATAGGAGCTCAGAGGAGCTGGCAGAGAAACCCGTCGTAGCATCTGAAATTTAGCTCGATCAACGATTGGACAGGCTTGAGCTGATCATTCGCCCAGTGATCAATTGTAGCCCTCGACCTATATATATATATATCTATATATATATATATATATATATATATATATATATATATGCTGTGCATACAATATACATAAATATAGATACATGCTGTATATCTATATTTATGTATTTCCGTTATTCGGTTAGTACTCAGCGCGAAGAAAGTGGGACAAAAACGCAAGTATTAGAAACTGAAGACGGGATACAACGCCAATATCAATGGAAACTACCTATGGTAAGGAAGGTCCCGGTAAGGAAGGCTACTAGGAGATTCATCAGTGCGCTAGGCAGACGGAATACAGATCTTACAGATGAGCGGCGCGAAGGCGAGTTCTCACGGCATCTATTGTCGCTCGCAGTGTGCCGAGAGAAAAAACGCCGCTTGTATTGTCGGTTTAATGGAATAGACATTAGAAACTATAAAGAGATATGGACTACACGTTTACACCTTACAGTTGTAATAATAATAATATTGATAGTAATAATAATAATAATAATAATAATAATAATAATAATAATAATAATAATAATAAACGTTTATTCGACACAACTACAAGGATTAAAGACTAACGGAAAACAATATAGCAACGGGGCGGCTTGACTTATAACGGCGGCAGCAGCAGCATCCTAATAGTAATACTAAATTGAGGAATAATGCTCTGGCTGGGTACAAATTGTCATTCGGCGTTCGTAGCCGTAGCCCGCCCACGACTCGATGATGCCAGACTAACGATGAGGCGGGTGGCCTCCTCTGTGGCTCAGGGTCTCCTTTCCTTCGCCGGGTCATTAGGAACCTTTCGCTCATTTTCCGAACAAAGTTGCCATATGAACATAATCATCGTATGACCCACTCAACAAACTCAGCGAACCCGTACAGTCATCCAGTATAGCTAGCACTAACATTCATTCCAGAACCCCATGCTCGACAGATCCCATTTCTGCATGCGACATTTCGATGCACACTTGAAATGAAAAATACTCATATTAGCCTGGTTTCTGCCTCATATCACCCTGTTGTTGTTACTGGTTCGATCACAATTACGGATTTGGGTTGGACGTGTTCCGTCTTAGATTCGAGCCTAGCACAGTTGATAGCAGATGTGGGTACACGCCGCACGCGTGTTCCTAGTGTAACTCAGTAAATGCTGTTACAAACAAATGTATCACTACTACTATAACACACTAATAACATTAACCACAACAACGCTATCAGAGACGCAGAACATCTCATGTCAGCGACTGTCTTAGATTGTGAAAAGCGATCGAAGATGAGAAGTCACCCGACAACGATTTCGCTTAAGGCCCTGGGAAATGCCATGGCATTTAACATTACTACAGAGACACGGTACCACAGATAACCGGATTATATAACCGAACGTATGTGACTGAGTGTCAAAGCTATTCTAGAAGTCTTCTTTGTGTCTCTCTCTCTCTCTCTATATATATATATATATATATATATATATATATATATATATATATATATATATAAATATATACACACATATATACAAACATAAATCGAACATAAATAGAGTAATACGAATTCTGTGAAAACGCACGAAAGCCGTCATCGTCATGCACCGAGTCGGAGATAGCATTAATTGTTTTCATCTATGAGGGGAGATAACTCTAATATATAAAAATAAATAAGTAAATACGTTTTTCCAATGTTTGCGTCTAGGCATTTCTGCGCTCGCGCATTATCGTGTACAGGTTGACGATCACAGTCGATCGCCAATGTGTGTAATTAAAGGTAGCCAGCGTTAGCTTTGATAGGATCAAAGATATCGTAACCAGCCGACGGTTAGGCGCTCGACGAATCGGCGGCCTTCGCCTACGGCTGCTGTAATTACGGTCACTAATTACATTCTCCTTAAAGCGAGTCGAGGCGAATTTGTATTCATCTAATTAGAGCTCTCTCTCGCAAAGCCGCCGACAACGAAGGACGAGATCCGGTGACAGCGGTTCGCAACGACAAGCAACAACGACATGTCCGCGTGCGGCCGAACGTACAGAGTGATTGACATACGGACCCAAATACGTATAGTATATGTTCGACAATGTCCCAGCCGGGTCCAGCTGCTGCTGAGGTCGCTACATGAGAGCTCCGAGAGCACGGTCGTCAACTAGCTACGAGCAGACTACGGACGAGCATACGTAAACAAAAGGTCTATACATAGGTTCAAGAGTCAAAATGTGACGCATTGACCGGACACTGCACTTTAGTGAAGAAACGCTAAAGTTTTCACTGAAATTAGTACATATGAAGAGTGCCGAAACTGAGGGCAAATTAAATTCACCACGAACATAATTTGTGATCGTGAATTTTAACTAACCAGCAAACAGTAGAAGCAGGTTTTATTCTTACAAGTTTACAGCCAATCTTACATTTGACTGTACGCGATATCAGAATAGTTTTATCTCTACGGTTCTTTTATGTAAACGCAAGCACAAAAAGTGGGCTTTAATCGTAACGAGTAATATATATATATATATATATATATATATATATATATATATATATATATATATATATATATATCGGAACTGTTCTCGTTATCTATTAGGCGCTGTAGAACATTTGATTGCTGTGGATGAAACTGACACTTCGTTTCACTTTGGCCAGGTCAAGCTTCTCGCTGTTTTGTCGCGACATGTTTTGATTGCACTGTCCTTCTCTTATTCGTCAGCGGCTGGATTCATTAAGATGCTTACTTCACTATAAATTTTATTTGTTATTAGATTAGTTCACAGATATTTATTTTGCCGCTGACTCAAAGCCTTAGACGCGCACCCAGCATTGTGCCTATCTATTGAGACGCAGCCTCTCCATGCCCCGCATAATGTATCAACTCTGATGTTCTCCAGCTTCCAGAAGGTGCGACTTACTACAGCGTTTTGATGGAGTACCCCGGGATTCAATGCAGGCAGCACTCGCTTACTTTTGCGACTAGTGGGATTCAGTACCGAAGCACACATAGCACAAGGATCTTTGGATCGGATCGTGGTATATCGACTCCAGCGCAACCTCAAAAATCAGGGCCTTGACAGCTCATGGAGGGCCCAGGGTTTGGCAGTGTGTTTTTAACAAATAAATGGCAAGCGGCTTCAAGCACTCCCCCTGCCGCAGCTGGGAGCGATGTGCTGGACAACAACACGCTCCGCATCGTTTCCGGCTTTCGGTTGGAAGAGGTAGTTTGCGCATCCGTGTCCATGCAACCTGTGCAGAGCTCCAGTAAGCGGCACGGGTGAGCACGCCTTGTCGAGTCGCTATAGCGCTGGGCGCCACACACGTCACTTCGGTGTCATCAACGGTGCGATTTTGCGCGCTCTTCAGTGCTTCAGGCTTCAGTCAGCTTCTTTCGGCCCACATTCCGGCAGTTGAAGCACCTGTCGGCTGGTCTCAGTCGGAATAGCCAGCTGAGGCCAGACGGAAAAACTCTTACTCGCGCGTGAGCGCGTGGTCATCTCCTCGTTTGGGATGTTACGGTGTCAGGTATGTTGGCCAGAGGCTACGGAACACGAGCCGAGATGCGGGTGCGGGTACCCGTCCCATCGAGAACCTCGAATCGAAGAAATACCAGAAACTAGCGCCGCAATACCATAGTTCAGCCAATATATAGAGTCTATAAAATTCATTAAGGAACTGGGCCCGAGAGTTATCGGTGCAACTCACGATCCCCGCGCTAGCAAATACCTGTTGCAGCGCGTATCAAATGAGGGTTTGCCTGGCAAAGCTTCGAAGCTCGAAGTGCTTGAGCTTTCAAGGCCGCGTTCGAAGTGCTTGAGCTTTCAATCTGTCAACAGTTGGTCATTATTTATCTCGCGTACAGAACGCTAGCGGAATACTTATCTCTGCGGTGGTACTATTGTACCGACCGACTTCTCTACGGTTCCCTCGACCTGTTTGTCTATAAGGAAAAATGCCTGCGAATGCATTTATCAACACTGCTCCAGCGATGTAACAATGTTTTTTTTCGTTAATACATATAACATCAACATACCATAGCATAGAATGGATCGCTTTGAAAAGACACGTGTCAGAGTTGCCGGCCCTCTCTTTCACTCCGGCTCATATTAATGATCGATTTTATGATGATGATGGTAAGGATTATCTTTGTTAGCTAACTATCGCTAACTAGCTAGTAAGCTGTAAATAGTTATGTCATCTGACCGCACTTTTCATTCGCACAGGTCCCTGCGGTGTACCCTTTATACACTGATCCCCTGTATACACAACAACAACAACAGCCACCACAACAACATCAACAACAAAGCCTGTTTGACCACTCGGTCAAGCCGGCGGCCAAACCGATACCAATTGCCGACACTGCGGCGGCGGGGGGCTCTAGTGGCCTATTTTCAGGTGCCTGGTGGGTAACCAAAATCGACGTTGTATACCGGACGCACATAGGAGACTCGAGCAGCCAACGACCTGTAGCGTCCTGCATGCGACCCACTGCAAGTGACTCCCAGAAGCGCTCGTAAGCGCAATATTGCAGTGGGCGGCAGCTCATCATCGCCTTGCACATGTGTAGAGGCTCCATATTTGGCGTGCCGGCTCTGCTCACTATTGCCTGCTATTTCAAGCGTGAATTGTTGGCGGGCTGCGCTTATTGTTCTAATTCGGCTGATATTTTCAGCTAGCCTACGTCAAAAGGCGGTGGGTGTATTATTTGTTCCAGGCAGATTGTTGTTGGCAATAACGGCAAACGCACAAATATTTTGTTTGCTTATGTGTATAAAGAGAAACTTGTTGTTCTCCCGCCCCGAGTACGGATTTACACCCTTCAGAGTTCATGGTCACCCTACAAAGCTGTGTGACGATTTAGAGGAGCGCCGAGCACACGTCAACTGCTGCTGTTACTGCTTCGTTGGGCGTCTGCTTGTGAGTATCAACCAATACTGACAACGGACGTAGACTTCACTCAGAGAAGAAGTGCTGCGCATATAGTAAAATGTCAACGTGTAGTTTACTCTAAGTTACCTCTAGAGATGTGAGCCGGAATAGTTCATTTATTCAGTCCCTATATTCAGGCTATATCGTGACTAATCGCGACAAAACTTACATTATTCATTAAAAATCGTCACGTGCAAGCAAACTCTCTCTCTATATATATATATATATATTTATTTATATATATATATAGAGAGAGAGAGCAGCTTTTACTAATTAAATCGTTTTTTTAAAGTTCAACCTTAGCGTGGAAGCCAATTTACAACGCCCAGTTGCTGCGCTAGGGCGCTTCATTGATATTCTGTTTCTAGCGTAGCGATAGTTTTAATGCTGCTGCTGCTGCTGTTGTTGTTGCTGCTGCTGCGGCTGCAGCTGCCGCCGCTGTATTCAGGCGTCGTAGCGATTCGATAGACGGTATCTCCGTTGTGCTCTGTTGTCGTGGTATGGCTTGGAGAAGAGATCAGTCTTGAATGAGGTTCGCCGGGCTCCCTCCTGTGCGCTGAGAAGTGAGCGAACCTCGTCGAGCAACACGTCGCCGAGGTAGTAGTAGTAGTAGTAATAGTAGTTGATGCTGTTGTTGTTGTTGTTGTTGGTGTTCGTGTTGTATACGGCCGCAAGGCTGGGCCTGTGGCCTCGATGGGTTGGCCCAAACGAATGATTGGGTTTAGTGAGTGAGTGAGTGAGCAGAATCAACGAGGAAACGCCCCGTCGAAATAGGCGGACAAACAGCGGGGCAGGGGCATGGGGACACAGGGCAGGTCTCGTTCAGCGTGTAGAGTCGTTGTACAAGCAGCTCTCCTTAACAAAGCAAAATCATCATTTGACTTCTTGTCACTTAGTTCTCCATGGTGCCGCCCTTTGCCACCGCTGTAGTTTCCACTGTGGACTCATCATCGTCGACGTCGTTATCGTCAACCGCTGTCATGGCGGTGGCTGTACCGCTGTTGCCTTTGTTGTTGTCGTTGCTGTTGTTGTTGTTGTTGTTGTTGCTGTTGTTGTTGTTGTTGTTGTTGTTGTTGCTGTTGTTGTTGTTGTTGTTGTTGTTGCCGCTGCTATGAAGACTGCATTTAGCGCTGTGCTACCACCACTTCATAGTGACGTATCAAACGGACAGAGCTGGTCTCTGGACAGGGCCCACACCATCCGAACGTCGCATACATGTCGGATATAACCGTTCTCACGTTTGAACTGCCGCGCCAAAACAACGAGGCGCCTTGATGACCTTGAATCGGATGTTTACTGCTGTACCTTTTACTGAGGAAAAATCGCATCCCATCAAACCACCAGTTTACATTTGTTGGAAAAAAAAGTACCGAAATAAGTGTAGATACTACGATCTCGAGGGGAAAACATACACTTTTCCACCTGTCTGTCGATGCATTATCGATTAGATTTAAGCTCAACATGTACTAGCAACAAGTTTAAGCCAATGTTATATATGTATTCAAAGTAAACAGGTTGGGCGTAACAGTTGTACCCTCTAAGTGTGTCGGCCTTTACTCAGAGACATGGTTTCAAGTTCGGGGGATTGACAAGTGCGTTGGTCGCTAAAGCTAAAGGTTGCCTAATTTTTTTTACAAAGGTACAAGTAAATAAAAGCCTATGAAGAATAGTGTATGAAATCGATCGCGATCGATGCTATATATATATATATATATATATTGTTAGCTGCCGTACTCGTCGTTCCTACAGACATATGTATTATAAACAACTAAATTATCAAAACATAACATCTTATGAAATAATACGAACAACTATGAAGAAAAATAGCTGATCAACCAACCAATGTGTTCGTTTATACGTATTTTTGACTGCATACATTGCTGGTCAATGCTTAGTAAGCAATTGTTCTGCTTCTGATCAATTACACATTTCGTTTAGGTCCTTTTTTTTTACCATATCTACTCGTCATTCTCATGAGGCCGCTGTCTTGACTCCGGGTGTGTTCGTTTGACCGGGCTGCCTGGCGCGCTAATACAAACGCCGGTGCCGCCGTCGCTTACCGCCGTCGCGTTTCCATTCGCGTCAGTCTTTCCCGTCGAGTCACGGAGGCACGATCTCGTCGCTCTTTTTCGTCTCCGTTTTTCTCCATCTCTCTCTCGTTTCAACGCCTTGTCGTAATAGCAGTAGTAGTAGTAGTAGTAGTAGTTTTTTAGTAGTGTTAGTGGTACGCGTAGCAGACTGCATCATGCGTCGTAGAAGGCACCACCACGGCCGAGAAGAGAACGCGTCGCCCGTGAGCCCGAGCGTTCGTTTCGTGTGGCTAACGCCTCACCAGATCCAATCAATTAACATCGCCACTACTCCGCTGCTGGCCGAGGCCGCCGCCGCTCCCACCGCCGCCGCAGCTACCATCATCGCCAACGACGCGCGTTCGGTGACGCGCGTACAACAGCTCCGCCAGTCATGTCGGTCATCCATCGATCAATCTACGCGGTTGATCTCAACGTTGACGTCAGTTACCAGTCAACTCCCGCTGGTCGGTGGCGCGCCGATTTCACGCGCCTTCGCGTCACTTCGCGTGTATACACACTTATAACCGTCGGATACACTCATAGCCTCACCATTCACACATATGTGTCTGTATATATATATATATATATATATATATATATATATATATATATATATATGTATATATATATATATATTATATATATATATATCTATATATATATATATAGTTATATATATATATATATATATATATATATCATATCTCATATCTATTATATATCTAATATATATATATCTATTTATCTATATATCTCTATATCGTCTCTTCTCTATCCTATCTATCTCTATATCTATCTATATATCTTATATCTATCTTGTCTACCATATACTGAAAGTCGCATCATCACTACCGTATTTAGCTCTAAGCATATTTTGTACTCACAATAGTAATGCCATATTGAAAATGACTTCATCATTCGGAAGGCAATTAAATCAGCTTTACAACACAACTAGAGCGTTGCGTTAGAGTTCATGTGTTTTTCAACGTTTGAAATGTGTAACTAGAATTGATCGATTTACAGCTCTATCGGTACGGAAAAAGAACCGTTCTAAGGCTACTGTATGACTGAATTTATTAAAATGTATTAGTGCGTATAGTATTACCTCTAAGTGTCTTAAAAATGCATCCGAACTTATATACTCTACTCGTTGTGTGAGCTTATTTCACACATGATCGATAAAATTCTGGTCTGGAGAACTTCCAGCCTCTGTAAAGTACGTTCGTAACAAGTTGTGCAGCGGTATGCGGCCAGGAATTACCATGCCTGAAAATGACGTTATTACCAATACGCCTTGCATAAGGTACCACACGGGGTATCGGAAACTGATTTATGTGCCGTTGAGCAGTTAAGCATCTTCTGTCACAAGAATCGTGAATGTAAGAAAACTCGACAAATTCGGTTCGTTTGCCCCCAAGATTTTGCACCCCAAATCATAATTGAGCGGCTGCCGTAACTAACATGCTTCACAACGCAAGGTTGCGCAAAGCGATCTTTTCTTCGCCATAATACAATTTCCCGTTTATCGCAGCCGTAGAGAGATACGTAAGCCTTATCCCCGCCTTTACAGACATCCCTCCATTGCCCAGCATTTTGCTTGTCGATTGGCCGTAGTCATTTGAGGGTGTTCGCCGGTCATGTGGGTCTTAAAATTAACGTTTCATCGCCTTACAGTACGCTTAAACACCGCTACGGAGCTGTTGGCTTAACTTAACAGCAGTAAGTTGATTATTTCGCAACATATGTGTTTAAAGGAAGCGGTCGGTCGGATTCGTTGCAGCTCAAGCCCTGCCCGAATCCGCCCTTCGATGTTTGATGGAAAGTGCCCGTGAGGTGATACCGTTGGTAGAGCCTACAAATGGTGGATTGGTTTATATTCAGTTCACTAGCCACATAAAGCTAACTTGGCCAAGTTCAAGCAAGTCAGCGATCTAACCGGCCCTCTTTAATGTATGTGTATGTATTATTAAAAACTCGTTGTTGGCTCTATCATAAAACAATGTTTTGGGTTGACTGACAAAAAATGTTTACTCGACATTTCGTTATGTGCTTGAACACCGGTAAACACAGCCGTTCGAATAGGACGACGTAGTAATAGAATTCGAGTGAAGTGAACGTGATTAAACCAAGATCGCCTTAACGTTCCGGTCGTGTTTTAAATACAATTAAAATTGTCGTTCGAATAATGTAGTAATTTTTATTATGACGTCACTACTGTAAGTAGAAATTATGCCTTGAGTCAAATGTGATGGTAAAGCAATATTTTGTCTTGAGGTGTATATAGACATGAATGCTCAGCATGCAAAATTAAAACTGTTTGTTAACGAAATTAATATATATATATATATATATATATATATATATATATATATATATATAGTTTTAATTTTGCATGTTGAGCATTCATGTCTAAATACACTTCAAGACAAAATATAGATTTTATATATTTTTTATTATTATAAACGTATATATATATATATATATATATGTGTGTGTGTTTACAAATGAATTAAATTTGTGTACGTATGTTTGTATATATCTATATACTTATAAGTAATAAAGTTCACGTGTTGATCTGCGATAATCTTGACAAAAGCTGTACTCATCGGGTTCAAATTTACACAGATTTACCTGAATAATCATGAACTTGCTGCTCATGAAGTGCTAGAGAAAATCAATAGGTTTCTAGCTTCCTGTCTTCTCAATAAGCCGACTAAAATACAGAGCCTTTTTCACATGCAAGCCCTTGATCGTATTTATTACAACGTCATTACTTCTCACTTACTGCGCGACCCTGCGTCCGCCAGTGAACTTGTTAAGTGGCGCCTCGAAGTTTTATTTATATATTTTTTTATTTTTTGTTTAAGGAACTCTTGTAGGATTTTTCGTTGTTGCTGTTGCTGCTACTATTTCCGGTCCATCCCTGGCTGCTACATGCAAGGCGATTTTGTCAGTTCGTGAGCCTCGTCCAGGATGTCCCCACCCGCAGGCTTAAATAAATGAGGTGTTGGAAAGTCATGCCCGTCAGCTTGAACGCCAGCTTCACCCGGCTGTCTGCCAGCGTACCTGCCTCTTGCGCAGAAAAGTTTTAAGCCGTCTGCACTGGTCGCGCACACAGTTCTCTTGCCTTTCGCTTTACCTCACCCTTGTCAGGACTCGTCGCAGGTTCCGGGCGCTTCTGCTTGGATTTACGTTCCTGCAAACTACACAAGTATCAGTACCGTTTCGTTGCCGCAGACAGTGTGCTGAAATTGACGCACACGTAGAAAGTTTAACATAGTCACAGTATATATATATTTATATATATATATATATATATTCTTCCGTAATCGTATGAACGTGTGTATGTACTTATCTTATAGCTTAGTAGAAGTCGTCAAGTAAGTAATTTTCCCTATTGGAAGGAGGGGCCGGAAACGGCTTGTTTAAGAGTGAGACGAATTTTTCAAAGCATTTTGCATAATCTGAATGACGCCCAACGCAAGCTAGCGAAAGGCGAACAGCGGGAATAAGAAAAGTCATAGAAAGTCGATATGTTGTTATGTCTTACGTTAAAGCTTTCACGTTCAGGACCGTAAAATGTTCTAAGACGATTCCGCCCTCTTCTTCCATTGGGAAAACTCTCATTTTCTTTCCGAGTTCTACCAAACCTCAAAATATGTACCTAACGTTCTGATACGCCCTCTTCTGAAGCAGGCCAAATTGCTAGCAAGTATGCATACCTTCACTTTTGATATGGCGGCAACTACGTGACGCAGCACCATCACTTTGGAACCAAAATAATAGGCACTAAATTTGCTATTGCCTGAGAATAGTCTTTTGAGCGTACATTTCTGGTCATAATGGCTAAATTTTACGGTTCTTGACGAAAAAGCTTTAACGTAAAACATAACAACATATCGACTTTTATGACTTTCCTTAATCTCGCTATTCGCCTTTTCCTTGCTTGCGTCGAGTTTCATTCAGATTATGCACAATTTTCCGCCGAACACGCCGGTATGTTCTCCCGCCTTCGTAGATTTTGCAAAACGTAGATTTTTGCACAACTATGTAGGAGAAAAAATACAGAAGAGCTACTGCTATAAATTCCACCCTTACTCTTAAACTAGACGTTTCCGCCCCCCCCCCTTCGATTAGGAACAATTATTTTCTTACCGAGTTCTACCAAACCGTAAAGTAAGTACATACAGCTATGGAAGAATCGTATGTTTAGCAACCCCAATCGAACCTGTTCGACAATCTACGAGATGACTAAATTAGGCATGGTGTACATGGTGTACCGTACAAATTATAAAATGCAGCCCGGGGTTTTCCTGCCTTAGTTTGGTAGTGATTAAAGAGCATGCGATTGGACATAATCAACCTAGCTAAACGAGCTCGGCATAGATGCGGCCATGCCCCGTCTTAGAAGATCATTACAAGCAGTTTATAGCAAACAAGTATAAATGTTTTGGTCCACTCTCGGTCGAATTCAGTGGCCGAATTATCGAATTGGTCTTCGATATCAAGCAGGTCGCGGGGCACATATTAGAGATGATTCCAAGTTGGTACCGATTCCGCCAACTCATCCAGAAGATGTACGACTATTCAAAGCAGTGTGCACTCTTTCAAAGGATGGATATACAAAGCAAGTATACAACAAGCTTTGTCATTTCATCATCAATGAATAGTTTATTTTCGTACCAGCATTAGAATTTAGCAGACACACTGTGAATAAACTAGACAAGAAACAGTAAATTGGCTAACGGGCCCTAGAAAGAAAGCGCACGTTAACAGGGCGACACCTGTGGGTCTGTCTCAACTAATGGACACGAACTAAAAAAAATTCTAGTATTCCTTGTCAGAGCTTACCTAGCTAACACAGCGCGATGAACTCAAAGCAACTCGACAACGACTTCAGTACAGCAAAACGATGTAACAAACTTATGCGAGGCATAACATTACTAGTACTACTACTGCCATTACTACCCGGCGCATAGGCTACGCGATAGACAACTGACAACAAACTTCCACAACGTAAGCTAGTCAATGGCTGCCGATAATCAGCTGAACGATGCACGCAGGCGTATCTTAGAAACGTCCTCTGTTCATTTATAGAGAGACCACGATGTCGACGAGAAGCATAGCCTCTTCTGTTGCTGAACGAAGAATTCGCTGGCGGTTAGGGACCGACAAGCACCGCGCTGTGACTATGTGGTACCTTTTCGTGAGGGTTTGCAGCGGTTGTTACTCGCCACATGAAATCAATATGTGTGTCGCACAATGGATCATTGGATTTATCGGGTTAGATCAGTCGGCTTGGCCACAAATGCTGCAAAAAACTGTACCAAACCACGGTTGTGATATGCTTACTAACCTAAAGGCGGGAAGAGCAAGCTGACGCGACGCGACGCTGGCGGCGAGATCGAGCGACAGGTGACCCTGTCGTAAAACAAAGAAACAGCTACTACATTAATAACAACCACAACAACAGCAAGTCCACGTAGTGTGGCCAGATATCAGTCTAAATACTTGGTGATCATTAGGCTTCTTCTTCTATATCCTTTCCGCCCGCACCCAATCAATTCGTAATGTTATTGTTACTTAACACTTATAATTTTTAATATTATTGTGGTCCCATTATTTCACCTCTTGTTTGCACCTGTTTTCACCTACATCTGACGAATGACCTTGCATGACCGGTCTGATGTCGATGTCGCACGTATATTCCCATACGAAGTCTTATACCAAGCATAGGCCCTGCCCGAAACACTATCTAAAGTGTTTCCTCAATAAAGTCACTGCCCAAATCAATAACGCACATTAAGCAATCTCGCGGGGTATATATATATGTATGTATAGAGTTTGCCGTCACGTTTCGCGCGCGGCATGGATCTGGTGTTGCCATTTCGATCCACTTCTGCCCACGCGCTTGTTCTCATGAGACCGCGTGCTGCGTGCATGGTGATGGTACTCACTACGTAGTGTCGTAGTCGTCACAATGCTGCTGACAATGTTTGCGTTGGAGGTTACAGCGGTACCACCCGCAGCCTCCGCCACCACCACCATCACCGCCACGCTCACTAAGATGCGTAAGCCGAAACGAGGCCGGTCGGCCAACAGGGAGGCTGTAGAAGGCTGTAGGAAGGCTGTAGAAGGCTGTAGAAGGCTGCAGGAAGGCTGTAGAAGGCTGTAAGAAGGCTTGTAGAAGGCTGTAAGAAGGCTTGTAGAAGCTGCTGTCGTCGCCATTCACTGCACCGTCAACGATCGAGTGGTTTGTGTATGTGTGGATGTGGCCTCTCTTGGACGTGCCAGCACCACGGCCTATGGCCTACGACCTAGAGCCTATAGCGGTAAGCAAGCAACTTGGGTGGAGGACGAGCGGGCGTTTGGGCGCGCCCTAGGGTTGGAGGTTAGTGGACCGGGCGCGCTGCTCGTAGACGGCCTAGTTATCTGCCCATCTCGCTCGCTCGATCTAGTCTAGTATGTCGAGGTACCTGCCGAGCAGCTAGCGTCAGTAGTAGCGGCCTGTTCTCACCACATTGCCTTTCATGTGGTGTCCGTGTGTGTGATCCAGCGAGTAGCAAGACCTGAAAAAAAGCCTTTCGAACACTTCCTATGCAGCAGCCTTCTATGTGTTATGACTACGTCAGAGCAACGGCACCGAGAGCAGTCGAAGCTTCTATATTCTTCGGTGTCAGACAGACGGGGCGCGGGTCCCAGTCTCATCAACGGGCCGTGTCGTGATCATGGGCCTGCTGCCGCCGCCACCGCCGCAGTGATTGTCATCTCTTTTTTCTTCTGCTAAAAGCGGCGGTGGTTGCGGTGGCAGTAGCAAAACATCATTAATAACAACAGAAACAACAATGACAACAGCAATGCCAACAACAGGAAAAATCACAACAGCAGGTACAACAATGGCAACAACAACAACAACAAGAACAACAACAACAATGTCAACAGCAATGTCAACAATGGGAACAGCAACATAAACAACAATGTCAACAGCAGGAACAACTATGACAACGACAACAACAACAATAAAAACAACAACAATGTCAACAACACGAACAACAATGTCAACAACAGGAACAACAATGTCAACAGCAAGAACAACACGAACAACAATGTCAACAACAGGACCAACAACCACAATTTTAACAGCAACAGGAGCAGCATCATGAACAGCAATGACAATAACGACAATGGCAACAACGACGACAACAACAACAGGGATGGTTGGAAGCCGAAAGCAAGAAGGAAGTAGGCGATCTATGTTATGTTAGGGTCATCGTCTATCTCTCCCTCCCTCTCTCTCTCTCTCTCTGAGTATTCGCTCGTTTGTCACTCTTCCTCTCTCCGGCCGTGCGTCCGTTGTGGTGGGTGGCGGTCGGCGTCCATCGCGTTCTCTGGAGTCGGGTCTCCATTGAGTGGTCGTTTTGTGTTAACGGTGGCAGTCGTGGTGACAGAAGCGTCTCAGTCGGCGTTCATGATCACCGCCGCAGAGACGCAGCAGTGACGAATGGCAAGGTGCTCTAGCCGGGTCCGGGAGAGGGAAGCCACAAGCATCAAGATAACGGCACGGCACGATACGGTAATGACAACAGACACAGCAACTTGGACGACACGGCGCTCCTCGCTACGACCTTCCCACATCGAGGAGACAAACATCAGCGATCAGACCACGGGAGTGCGTTGGGACGCGACGAAGGGCAGAACACGGAGGGAAGCGGGGATGACAAAATGGCGACGACGATGATGATGGTGATGATGATGCTATTGCTAATGTTGATGGTGAGCTGATTAACCAAGGACAATGATGGGAACAGTAGAAAATGCAGCAGCAGCTAAATTATAACAGCATCAACAGTAATGCGTACAATAACGATACAATGCTTTATTACATTACACGTGTTCGTTAAGTCTCGAAAACGGAATTTGCTTTGGTTAGTTTTGAGCGTATATATATATATATATATATATATATATATACGTATATTTAATATAGTGTATATGCATTTTTTTGGGAAATGTCACCGATCCAACACCCATACTTCTTTTGCTCACCGACATGCCTTGGTCATCATGATCTTTGGTGCATAAACGAGGCCGCATAACGTACAGCGATAGTCATTGCAAGGGTTATAGAAAGGGTCCGGTGGCACAGTTTGTGGTGGAACCCGTAGCAACAACGACAACATCAGAATCAGCAACAGCAACAGCTACAACAACGACATCAAAGACAACAATAACAGCGGCAGCAATCATAACAGCAGCGGCGGTAACGGTAACGAGAACAACAATCATAATAAGAGTCTTGTTTAGGAAGTTATTACAAACTAAACGCCAACAAAGATAAACCAGGCCGTATCTAGCGTGATGAAAACTGCTAGACGCTTAGCTGGATCTGTTGTTGCTCGGCGCGTATGAGTGTTTCTGTGTCTCGGTATGCGATGACCTCTAACTGTAGACGAAAGCGTGCGTTTACCACAGGCGTCAAGACTTGCAGGACACATAACCGTGTCCCGAGGGTATTAATCGTTGTTGTTAGCCAGTTCTTCGTTCGTTCGATCGTTGCCTCGCAGGCATTGAGGTATTGAAATGTGTTCCAGCAGCGTCACGCATGGCGCGTCAGGCCTTCCCGAGGCGAAAGGCACGATGTAGTCAACCCTCGGGACGGTGTGAGGTAGTGCTGGCCTTCGAGACGCACTCGAATGGGGAACCGCAGTGTGGGACTTAGTCGGCACCGCTAGTTTGAGTGGCGTGTAAATGCTTCACGCACAGGTTTGTCGGGAGAGCGTATCCGCCCCGGCAACGTAGAACGCGCCGCAGGGGCTAAGCCGTAAGCCGCGAAGCTTCCTCCCTCGCCCTTCATCAAAGCGTTCACACAACGATCAGAAGAGAACCAGGATCCCGGGCTGGGGGTAATCGGGCGTTACCAATATTTGTATATCGCTTCTTCTTTTTCTTGTTCCTCATTTTCTTAGTCGTGTCCTCCCACCAAACAAAGAGGGATCATCACGTCCTGTTGCCGAAACTACATACGCGTCAAACTAGACATATAGCAAGTTGTTTAGAAAAGCTTTCCAGGCAAAAATCAATTTATTGGCGCGATTAGCCAGACCTGTTTGACATCATTCACGTCGTATGTATTAAGCTTGGGTAATCCTGCTTTCCAAAAGTTCTAACTTGATATTCTCACCAAGGCATTTTAAGTGTGAGAGTCTACGTGCAAGAGTAGGATTTGTCAGCGCAACTCTGTATTCGTAAGTTGGCGTTTGGCCGTCTGACCGTTCACATAAATTGAAGCCTTCTTAAAGTATGCATCTGGCTTTGGGTTTTTCAAACCCGAAAACGAGGCCAACCAAATTAGATCCGGATTAAAGCCGGAACAACAAAAAAAAAACTGTCTGTCGTGAGCTTTAAACTAGGTTACCAGACCAAGTAGCAACTTCCTTTGCATACGTATAATGATAGTGATATGAATTCTTGTTGCTTGCTCTCTGCCCGTCAAAGTGGTCAAGCTCGGAAGTCTGAAATACGTAATCAGGTCCGTGTAGAAAACCTAACAAACAAACTGTCGTTTCGTCTCAACATCGAGCTACTCACTTGTGAAACATTATGCACCAAGTAGACAAGCAACTACACGTAACGCGCTACGCAGCCTGCACATCTTGCCCGTGCAAGTTGGCAAATAGAAAAACAATAGCCATTCGTGTTCTATATATATATATATATATATATATATATATATATATATATATATATATATATATATATATATATATATATATATATAAATAACATTGTGTACGGGCTCATATCTGCCTCGTCGTTTTTGTTTCTCTGTCGTATCATAGTCACTGCCGAGAGCATGTCATAGCCGCATAGACAAACAATGTTGTTTTGATAAAGTGTGTCGTGTAGCGCGTCTCTATTTCCTGTTCAGGCAGGCAGCACCGGCGATAAAATGGCTTTTTTGCCAGAAATAGTTTCGCAATGTGGGGCGTGTACCGTAGTCCACTACCGCCAATGCAGCCGGCCCGTAAATTCCCAGCCCGGGAAATATTTCTACCCATGTAGGCGTGGCGTTTATATATTGTGAGTTGTCACGGTTCTGTTTCTTGGAACCGGACCACCATTGGCAAAGGGGTATGGGAGCATGTGTGGCCCTTTAACCGGGCGGCGGGAGTGAAGGGAGCGAAGCTGCTGAACAGTGGAGCCCGACAAAGACATGCGGACGTACGGTTGAAGAATGAAAAAGGGAGACAACATGCCGAACGGGAACTTGCGCCACGGAACGAATTAAGAACAAATAGAAAAACATGTGTCTACATGTCTGCTGTCCAGCCGACGATAAACAAACACGCTAACCGAGTGGCTTACCGATTCATCGGTGTCACAGTCCCTGATAGCGCAATCTCAGCCACCGTCTATCTTTTGCTCAATCTAGGTTTTACTTTTCCTTCCTCGCGCTTTCTTTCTCCTTCTCGTTTTTATCTTCTTATTTTTGGCTTCATTTCTGTGTTCTGTTTTGCACAGCAGCCAATCGAAAATCGATGTTCAGGGATCGAGGTTTCAGCCCAGTGAGTGGCCCATGAACCCTTTCTCGGGTCGTCGGCGTTGATGTTGTTGTGGTGGTTGTTGTTTTTGTTGTGGTTGTTGTTGTTGTCTTCGTAGTTGTTCCGTCGCAACGGCGTCTGATTGATTGGCTGGCGGCCAGCTTGAGGAGTGTGCGTCTCCACTCCCATCAGGCAGTGCCACGACACGATGTGAGGATACGCAATCCTTTCGTGTGAACTCTGGAAAAGTCACCCAATAAAGCATAGCAATTATGGCAGCAACAGTTATACCACTACAAATCAAGCAACAACAACAATTAACAACAAAAACAAAAGCCAGAACAACCACAATTACAACAGTAACGACTCGGAGTAGACTCACAGCATTTGCGTCTGAGGCCTTTGGCTGCTAAGTCAAGCAGCTGTCCTCGGATAGGGAGATAACAAACCTAGAATCTTCGCAGGTCTCTCCCTGGTAAAGCTGTTTGCGCCCACAAAACGCGCGCGAAGACACCTAAAAAAGCCGGAGCAATTAAGCCGGATCGACAAACGTTCATAGGCACAACAACAACAACAGCAGCAGCAGCAAAAACTACAACAACAAAACTGTCATAAAGTTATTCTTGACACCGGGCTAGAACCTCGAAGAACAATACGAAGCGACACCGACTGGGAGGTCCTCTTTTTTGTCCTGCGTGTTAATGCTAACGAATAGCCATCGTCGTTCAGCTGACAGAAGCTGACAGAAAGCTGCCCGAGCTGCGCTCAGAGACTCTGAGAATTGTTTGTGTTGTGCTCAGATCACGTGCATAATTGTGTCGTTGTAGGTGTTTTCAATGTTGTTGTTGTTGTAGGTGTTTTTAATGCTATTGTTGTTATTGTTGTTGTTGTTGTAGGTGCTTTTATGATAACTACTGCTCTCGGTGATGACTCTACCGCCGTGACTTTATCTGTCACCTGCATTGCGAGACAGTCGATAGCTATTTGGCCGTTCACGAGTTCTGCCGCTGTTGCCGAAGGAGAAACGATTTGGCGACTATCTGAGAGGATCAGCCGAAGCTGTGTTTGGATGTCTGTGCCTCGGCCACGGCCAGCACACCAATACACCACAAGAAGGCCAATACCGAAACGAGCTATGATTATTACTATTCACTATTATCATTCTATGATTACTACTAATCAATATTATTCGAAATTCGTTTGATCGGCTAGTGGGATAGCCGGCGAACGCAAATCGCTCAAATCAATCACGATTGGCTATAATAAGGTTGATGATGATGCTGATTATGGTTATTTTTATTCAACTCGGCCGTCGCTTGTAGTAGGCCATGTCAAACAACCACGTTTTGTTTAGATAATCTCACACGAGTTCCGAGAAAGCCGATGAAATAAATCCAATGATTCACGTTACTGTGTCTCGGTTCTTCTTGCATTATAACCTACAGTTATGTAATGTGTCAGAATAACACATACATATTTTAGAGTTATGTAATAATGCCAATAGTATTGACTTAAAGTACGATGCTTAACACTTTTAGATTTTAAGATGTGATTGTCTGCAAAAACGTAAAAATAAAATAAAATATATATATATTTATATATATATATATATATATATATATATATATATATATTCAGTGTGTATATATATGAGCGTTGTTCTTCCTTTTGTCCTACTAACAACTCGATTTGATGCTAGCCAATAGTATTGACTTAAAATACGATGCTTAACTATTTTAGATTGTAAGATGAAATCGTCTGCATATATATATATATATATATATATATATATATATATATATATATATATATATATATATATATATATACATATATATATATATATATATATATATATATATATATATATATATACATATATATATATATATATATATATATGAGTGTTGTTCTTCCTTTTGTCCTACTAACAACTCGATTTGATGCTAGCGTAAAATTATTGGGAGAAGCTTATACCTGTTCTTGTCCTCTGTCTATCATCGTGCCACGCAGCAAGGAATAGATGACGTTAGACTTCAAGCTTAGAGCAAACACTATACGTAATAAGCGTTGTGCGGCACGGCTATGGTCACCAACAATAAACAGACATCGACTGCACCGATTTTTTCGTTGTCTTTGACGACATACACACGAAAGCGCTGTACTGTTGTTTAACGCATGTAATCAAAATTGAAATTATAGCCTATAAACACACATGCACTTTAGTGGAGGTCCCTTACTACCCCTTACAGACAGGGCGGAGCGAAATGAGCTTTTAAAACCTGAAAGCTGCCTCGGTTGACGAGCAAAGGGACGCAACTGTACTATCAGCCCCATCAGCTTTATGAGCGAATGTCGTTACCTATTCATTTAGAATTAATCGTGTGGCATTGCGTGCCTTCTCATTGCGCTCCTGGCGTGGCAGAGCTTGATGACGTCGAGGTACTTCCGTATTTATGCTTTAATTTTTAGGCTCTTCTTTACTCGTCTCCTCTTAGACTCCTGATCTCATCACTTTCCCGTTCTTTTCTTCTCGATGTCTACTATGGCTCCAGTGATCTCGTCGATGATTTGACGATGCAGCGAAATCAATTCGGGTTAGGAAAGTCAACAACATCGCCACTCTCCTTCTGTGTCAAATCAAAGACGAACCACGGCTGATCCGGGTGGCGCTCCGGGATTTCGTCGTCCGGTAGCGTAGCGTTTTCCTTTGATCGTCGACGCGAATCAATCTCTGACAGTGAGTATCTACGGTAATCCTGGTGTTTGTCGTGACGTCCTTATTTTCGGGCACGACGCAACAATACGCTCACAGCGCACCACACAAGGTAGCACAAGCCCTAAATGTCTAAGAGACCTCGCAGAGCTGCTACAAATTCTGAGCATTCCCAAACTCTGATCACCTTTCAACTACACCTACAATTCGCGATTGGTCGTTTTAACTTCTCCTAATTGCTTACGAGTGTTTCTGCTCATCTCGTAACTCTTTGCCACGTCCTGCAAGGATACGCAGCCAAGCATAAGCACGAGCTCAGACAGGGAGACGAAAGGAAAGTGACAAGTTTAAGGAGGAGAATACCTTTAATACGGGTCAGAGTTGTTAAACCAGCAATCTATTGATCGGCAGATAGTAGCCAATATACTTGCACATCGGACATTGTATACCATACCAAGACGACACATGGCGGCGCTCGTATATGTCGCAATTCGTGCTATGGGTTAGTAAATCTGTTTGTAATACAAACATGATCGAGTGAGATACGGGTCTTGTAGTGAGTCACAGCGAATGTGTATTACTTATATATTACGTCCGCATTGTACTTTGGTTACCCCCCGGAAATGAAGTGGCACTGCTTATTGTATTTATTGATTGATTGATTGATTTATTATTCGCTTGGCATGCATACCTAAATACACATGTCACCCTTTTTTATCAGGGGCGCTTAGAGCGGCAGCATATATGTTACCTATGCATCTGAATAATCAATGTACACTTCCATACCTACTGAGTATTTGCTTTCCATTGGGACAGCCTCTTCTTTGTAATATCGACCAGGTCCTTTCTAACGTTTGATCCTAGAGCTAGGGCATCCGACAGCTCTATATCTCTGCTTCCCCCTAGGGCTGTACATTCTTTAACAATATGCTCAATTGACTCATTCCCTAGCCCACATGCTCGACATTCTGTACTTTGTCCCTCCATATATTTAGCTCTTTGTATCCTTGTATCCAACATCCCTGCCCTGGCATCTGCCAATAGCCCGCTCGCTCTTGAATTATCGTATACCCATTCTACCCCGCCCCTTTCCGTCTTTTCCTTTCCATATATACTTGCCAAACTCGATCTGGAACCCATCGCCAATTTCCATTTGCCTGTATATGACTTGTTCACCCTCAATTTCACCATCTTCTCCGATATTCCCGCTCTGGCCTATTGCTGACTATTGTACCCAATCTCCCTAGCTGCAAATTCTACTCTGCGATCCCACTTCGTTTTCATCTTTAGTGCCGTCTTTACCAGCTGCATCTGTTTAACCCATCTTTTATTTGTGACACTTTTAATCCTAACACTAAATCTTAGCTTACTTTGTACTTCCCTTTGTATAAATTTTGACATTCCTCCTTCGCCCTCAAGAAATTCCCTAGCGCAATTAAAACGGCAACCCAATGCAAATCTTATTACTTCTCTTTGTATTGTTTCTAACTTCTTTCCTAACCCCGCGCTGTGGACCAGAGAGGCGTTAGCAAAGGTCAATCCTGGCACATACATGGCCTTCCATATATTCCTTGTTACTATATATTTGTTAAACCCCCAGAGGCCCTTACACCTTACTGCATTTCTTCCTCTTTCAGCTTTCTTCCTCCGTAATATCTCTTCTTTTTCTAGATAATTCCCCCCTGTAGTCATTGTCACCCCAAGATACTTGTAGTCACTTTTATACTCCAATTCCTTCCCCTGTACTACAAGCTTTCTTTCCTCTTTTTTTTTTTTTTATTATTTTATTATGTATTGCTAAAGCCCAATAGTGGTTCTGGCTCGAGCAGCAACGCTATCCACCAGACGCCGAAAGAGACTTAAAGGTCAGGAGCTCGTACCCACTGAGGGAATTGTGGAACCGGAAACATTAAAGCGCGCGATCTTGGAGTACAACAGGCACTAAGACTAGAGCAGTGAGTTTGTGCGACGACTGGGCCTCTTTACGGACGGTTGTCATGGTATGCGGGAAACGAAGAGGGACCTAACACTCTGGAAAAACGAAACCCGAATTATACACTGAGAATACGTTATCCGTATAGGCCGGATAGCGTCGAGTCGAGAGAAAGGGGATTTCGTCCGGGAAAACACAAGAGCCAGCATAAGCCCTTACAGTACCGTTTACTGCGTGTCTATGAGTTTAGGGTAACTGGCACTCAGGGGAAGCCCGGTGTGGATGAGTTGGCGTAGCTGTTCTCCTTAATGGGTGAATGATTTACACTTCCTAAATCTGGAATAAACTTGGGCGCAACTGAAAAATAATTATTTTTTATGAATAAATATTCGTTATTTGCTCAGCGAGCTTACAAGACTCCATGCATTGGCCATTGTGTGAGCTTTATTTTAAATTTCAATTTTAATGATACACTTGAAGTGGGTGCCGACGATCCCATTTAATGTTTGAAGATCGGTACTGACGACACCAATTTGGATCAATGATGTGTCTAAACAAGAAAATATCTCTCATCAAGGTATGTACGCGTGAATCCAAAGTAGAACGTTCCGTGAAAAATGTATATAAAATTCGCGCGGTTTTTTGTAGTTTTGGGTATCAGATAAACCTTTAGTTATGCGCTTTCTCAAAGTCTTCCTAAATACCTCTTTCTTGCTCTATCTCTTTCTCTGTTACTTATAAAACGTGTATATCTGACAAACCATATCTAGAGTACGGACATCTTTGGAGAGATGTAGTTCATGCGTTTCCGAGAGGATTACGTTCTACGGCAACAGGATGCGGGTCAAAGGAGAGGTGGCCATGGCCCACCCAAACGATGGGCATTGGCACGATGATAAACAGAGGACAAGAACAGGTACAAAATTGGCAGAGAAAAGTCCGGCCACCAGGAACATTTTCAGGTTTATTTTTGACCTAAGAACCTGATTTCGCTACACTGCACTGGGAAAAAGGGCTGTTCGTTTTTTAACGGAAACGAAACCGTTCGATGATGAAGGACCTCATGGCCCTTCATCATCGAACGGTTCATCATCGGTCGAACCGAAAGAAGTCATGGCGGGTCAGCGGCAGCAACAACACGGACATGGTGGGCCTCACCGAGGGCAGTAGTCACGGTCGCATTAGGGAGACGAAGAGAGTCCTAACGACCCGAGCAAGAAAGCGAAACCAAAATGATCTGCTGAGATTACGCTTCCCGTCAGATCGGGCGACGCGGTGCCGGTAGGAATGGGGATTTTTAGGAGAGCAGAAGTCAGGGTAGACACATCATGATGGCATCCGATCGACCATACGGCACAGGACAGGCAAAGCACTTCCCTATGCGATGCGAGTGCGAGTCTGAAATAGGCTAGAAACGGCCACATGCAAGTCCTTTAGGAAAGATACTTACTTATTCGAGTCGGTCAAGCGGCGATTCAATTGAAATCTTCTATCCAAACGATTGTCACTCGAGTGAGGTGTAGAGTGAGAAGCTCTACTCTGACGTGAATTTAAGGACACAACCTTGAATTCAGGTCGTGCACCGCGAGGCGTTAAGGCCCAGTAGAAGGTTTATGTATCTTCTACTTGAATACGTACGTACATGTAACGCTCTTCTAGGCTTGCTTGTTCGTTCAGTCTGGTCTGCCGACAAGTCATATCTTTTTAGGTTACACTTATCAGACACCCTAGATACACCTTACACTACTGCTACAGCAACAAGAAGAGCAATAACAACAACGACCAGCTCGTAGACAATACCTATTCGGTCGGCGAGTGATCACTTGACAAGCATCGCTGGCAACAAAACACGCAACGCCAATCATTGATTGATTGATTAATGAAAACATGAACAGATTTGTTAATTACGCACGTCCGAAGACTAGCTTTATTTTACGTTTTGGATTTACACTCTGATAATGTAATGAATAATAATAATAAAAGTAATAGTAATCATTATAGTAATAATAATAGTCATCTTAGTCTCTTGAGAGGACCACATGTATTTTATAAGTCAACACTTGTGTTGAATAATAATCGCTCTTCTTTCTGTTTTCCATTCCTTCCGCATATGCCTTCCTGTTGTTATCGTTGGAGCAGACTGCACGTCGTTGTTGTTGCTGCTGCTGTTAGTAATCGTTAGGCCAGACCTGGTCGCCTTTCAAAACAAACATTGCAACCGCCCCAGCACGTGCCTTATTCTCATTATCAATTGTAACATATAGAGTTCTTCACTTCGCTTTACCTCACTTCACTCTCTGCACTCTGTCTCTCCTTCTGCTGCTACCCAACCCCCTCCCCCCCCTTTTCTTTCGCAAAGCAGCGTACCTTCGTTGCGTCAATCGTTGTGATGGCCTTCATTAGGTAGACTTCACCGACTTTGTCGACTTTATTCATGTTATCATCGTGTCATGGTTAGTTCTCAACGGCAACCAACCACGCACCTCAGTCTTCGTCAGCTAGTTACATATCTGTCTATTATGTTTTCCCTTTATGTTTTGAGTGAGGGCAACACTCATGCACGGCCATATTGGTGGTGGAACAACAGCAATATTTAGCTACCGGTGTGTCAGCAATCGTCCCAACGGCCACGAATTGCTTCGACAATGCTTACTGCGTTCTGTTATTGTTTAAGGCTTTCTCGCACTCTCTCTATCTCTCCTCCTCACACTCGCGCTTGTTGGCCTTTAAAGATGTGCCCAGGAAACCGTGTAATCTGGAAGGGAGTGACGTATATATATATATATATATATCAGTCCGTTTTTGTATGCACACATTACAATCTACAGTAGTCGCCCCGCATCAAGGTTGAATACAAATGCCTGCATTGAGACTAGGCCCGTTACTAGGCTTCTAGTAATGCTGCCGCTCATTTATAGTAAATTCTCTCATGTGCAAATCATTTCTAACCTCTCCTCGCACGTGTTCTTTGTCTCCTGCGATCACCCCCAAACTATGTACAAGACTTTCGTAGTGTCATGCGATAATGTCTGTCTCTTCGTAGTTATCAAACGAGTAATACACGTGCTGCATCAATCATAGTACAAATGTGAACAGTGATAGTTATATTAATAATCATAATAATAATAATAATAATATTATCAGCAGCAGCAGCAGACTTTCACAAACATATCAGCAGCTAGTTCGGCGTAGAGTGTACTGCATGCGTGTCTTAAGAGTCGATATGCCACTCGCTCGTCATGGGCTAACTATTGCATTTCTACTCTCAATTACTATACTAACGCCGATCAGTTCGACGACAGACGTAGCATATTCAAGTCCGAAACGCACGTTCAGGCGTTCAGACGCAAGAGAGTATCTGCACTCTGGCGCTCCAATGCTTGCTTTGTTTGTGCTCTCCTGCCCATATCATCTTAATTCAGCTGCACAAAAACGTGCTTCGCGTACACCAAACCGTATCTGACTAACACGTTCTTCAAACGAATAGGAAGACAAATATCAATGTAAATTAATCGTACGCTAACGTCGATAACTCATCGAAAAGCTGCGTGGGCATAGCCGTTTCACCAGTATGTGACCGTATTTAATGTGTAGACGTAAATAGATTGCTTACATAACTAATGCCTTTATTGCCGTTTGTCACAAGAAACGAAAGGTATATATATATATATATATATATATATACCTTTATTGCCGTTTGTCACAAGAAACGAAAAGTATATATATATATATAGCCATTGAGATAGAAACCTAGACACAACATAACTAACGGTAATATTTATAGTCATATATACATATAAATCTGTAATGGAATAAGACTAGGTCGTGCACGGTTAGTCCACTCCTCGTCCCCCCATGGCGTTATCAGAAACGGTGCCTGCATAACTGTCTATATATATAAACGTAAAATGTATGTTTTCCGCTAGTCAATAGACGCTATAGCATGCATGTTGTCTATGAGCCAATCGCGGGTAAGTAAATCATCAATGCTTGGATATCGTGGACGGTGTGATATATATATATCTTTGTGCTGATCATCATTAAACAGGTATCAAACATGTCATCATGCTCTTTTGGAGGTACGGTAAAACGAAGGCGACGAGACGAAAATTACATTCTCAGATAGGCAACTAAGCAATCGTTTAGGACGACTAGTTAAAAACAACGCCGACGACAACTGCTTATGACTGTGCCGCAGCCGAACACGGAGGCCATACGAGAATGTGCTAACAAGCAAAAAATCGGCATCGGACTGAGAATGCCCAAAAACAATGAACGGATGACTGCGAAACACATGGCTTAGTCAGCTAGATCCGTCTATCTTCTTCCCCCCTCCCATATATTGTCGTCGTTGTCTCATTTGTATCTGCCTACACAAATCAATGTTGGAAACAGCCAAAACTTGCCAAAAAGCTATGGTGTCTGATAGATGGCGAACCAGTACATTGCGGTGTGTTTACGGCCGCAGTCAGCGATTTTGTGCAGTCGATGTTCGCATTTGTAGTCGCTGTCCGGAGGCGGCTCACTGTTTATAGCGGAATCATCCGGCCGCGTTTGGCTTCCACAGTTGGTAGAGTTCCAGTAGCGGTTGTAGTACGCACACACTCGTGGTAATCGAAGAGTAGTGGTAGTAATAGTACTAGAAAAGTAATCTTATGTATTCAGCCACACCGAAGTGAAACGAGAATAGTACTGATGAAATGATCTGGTTATGTTATATAAATCAATAAAAACAAAAGCAAAGCAATGGCGGCAGTATTCAGAGCAAAAATTTCACTGGGATCATGAGTTACACTGGGCGTCTTGTATAGTGTCTACAAGACGTACAACAGTCGGCGTACACACTGCGGCGTACAAGCTGTGACGAAAAAAAAAGGATGACAATGTCTAACAGGTGTCATTTCGCAGTCGTTTCCAGAAAGATAGCTGGCCACAGGCAGCAATTCAAACGAGTGTCGCGGCAAGTTTAGCACTTTACGTACATATGTATGTATATATATATATATATATATATATATATATGTGTTCTTCCGTATGTAGCTATCGTTTTTATTTGTTGATGCGTTGCAGTAAGTAGTGGAAACAATTAACAATATCTCGACAGAAGCACTGTACACGTCTAGGAAAGGAAGACAACGACGACGACAATAAAAACAGCGTGATATTGATTAGCGTTTGGTTAACGGTTCGGTGGATAGAGTTCGTTGTTGCGTACCCGCTGGCTTCTCTGCTAGTTGTGCTGTGACTGCTGTGATTTCATTACCGTGCTTGTGATTCTTTCATTGATGACTGTCGTTGTCGTTAATGCTTGTAGTAGTAATAGTAGTCGTCGTAGCCATTTGTAATTTATGCGGCGACTATAGGCTAATTGTACAGCGACAGAGCGATTTACCTCAATAACGGCCCAACCAAAGCTGCTATACCGCGAATTACTAGCTAATGGCGTTTGAGTGTGCTTGTGTGTGTCCAACGTGCTGTAGCCATGTAGGTTCCGACTTGGATAACACGACAGAGTGTGATATAGTAGTATGGTACATTTTTTCTTATTTCACACAATTGATGATCGGTCTATTTGCCAGATTTGGATCGCCAAGCTATTAAGTGAAAGTGCAGATAGAATCTCGTTTGCTTACCTACTTCAGCACTTTCCTTCGCGTACTGCCCTTCCTCACATCGCTTTGCTGTCCTGCTGCTGAAAACCTGTATCTAGGCCATATGCAGCTTAAATTATGTATGTATGTATGTATATATATATATATATATATATATATATATATATATATATATTATATATATATATATATATATATATATATATATATATATATATATATATATATATATATATATATATATATATATATACGTATAAACATTACTCCCTGTATTACGATGCGCGATACAGTCTCTAATACGCTCTTCGACCAGTTGTATAAATACAATATATAATGCAATTCATTCATTTTACACGTGAACACGTCGAGTATGCCTTAGACGTAGGCAGCATGCGTGGCTGTGTGTGTGTGTGTGCGTTATGATCCGTACCAATGCGGTGACGCAAGGCATCGTCACGAAAAACCCACGGCGCGTTAGGGGTTCAGATCGGTTCCGGAACCGGGGGCGGCGGTTGATTGCGGGCCCTACACGCTGTTGCATTACCGCGTTAACGTCGGGAGACCATCCCCTAACAAGAGGGATCTTGCAAGATAACGAGAGACCTGCTCACTGATAGCACTGACGATGCGTCTGTTGCGGGCAGCTTTAGATGTCCACTGCAGTCGACGACAGATCTTGTGGTGTGGCACGCATGATTGTTGTTGTTGTTGCTGCTGTTACTGCTGCTGCTGTTGTTGTTATTGTTGTTGTTGCTGTTGTTGTTGTTGTTGCTGCTGCCGTTGTTGTGGTTGTTACAGCTCGGCTCAATTGTTATAAACCACAGCCCACAAACTGGTCGTTCACCGCGACGTTACTATCTATACACGTCCCCTCGCATGAATGCATGCATGCATGCATGCAGGGGGTGCAGGATATGCCATGAACCGAACCGCAGCATACAGCACGCACGGAACCACATACGAAACAACGGCACCACCCGCTAGCCACACACAAGCAGATTTGCAGCGAAAACCAGCCCTGGCTGCGAGCTCTGGCTTGTGTGTGCTGTAGTAGCTACACACAGCTGCTGGAGTCGTAGAACTCGACGCCAACGAGAAGCAGGCAGCTCAGTTGTTCGTGCAGTTGCGCTCGGTGCAGGCGCACTTACGCACGACCTCAACCGTCTTCGTGTAGCTGGCGGCCGGATCGTCTGGACAGAGCATCTTGACCTGGCGTCGCTTGCTCTTCTGGCCGACGGGCCGACAGCACGCCTCACCGCATCCTCCGACACATACGGCGTTCTTCACCTTCTTGGCGGAACGGCAGCCATGCGCGTCGCGTACATAATCGTGCGTTCGCTGCTTCTGACACGTGGGTGCTGCACGCAACCACACGCATTGGTGGACGGAATAGGGCGCGCGCGCGGACGACGAGCAGGAGACACGAAAATGGAATCCGTTAGAAGTGAGCGAAATACAGAGATGTATAGAGAGAGAGAAAAAGAAAGAGAGAAAGAGAGAGATATATAGAGAGGGGGGTAGGAGAGAGAGGGGGGTAGGAGAGAAAAAAAATAGGTTAGGTTTGGTTATCCTCTAGCCGGTCAGTACCGACTGTAACATAAACACCACAGTCTTCCTTTAGAGCACTGGTTTTGTAAGCGAACGCTAAAAATCGCTGCTGCTCACCTAATTTAGTTGTAACCCGTGACAATACCTACGTGCCCAGGAGCACACAGATATTAGACTGTAGAATATAAAGACGACACTACGACGGAGACAACACGTATCTAAGGCGGCGGAGGTTTCCGCGAGGATTTTTGCAGAGCTGGCGGCCTTTGTTGGCCTGCAAAGTGTTGAACGTATTATTAGCCCAAAATACGGATTAACTCATGGATCTCTTTGCTAAACACAAAACTGGCAGCTGCGACCTAGAACTAGACGGTCGATCTCCCTCCTAACTTCGACGCCGCTCACTTAACGTCTGTCTGCATGTTTACGAACCTTGATCGCAGAACGGCCCACTCCAGCCAGGCCGGCATTTGCAGTCGTAGGACGTCGGTGACGTCTCTCGACATTTGCCCTTGACGCACTGGTGGCCGTCACAGGGCTTCTTCTTGGCGGCGACCGATTGGCCGAAGCCATCGCTTGCGGCCATGTTGTTGTTGCTGCTGCTGCTGCCGCCACCGCCCCAGGTGGCGGCGACGTTCGACGCCATATGGGCGGCGCATCCGGGCGACACGCGCTGCTTGTTGCGTGCGCTCATCACGTCCTGCGAGATCTCGTTGACGAACACGCCCTGCAAACAGCCCACGAACGATGACACGTTCTTGAGCTGCCACGCGCGGACGGCGGCATCGGCGAGCTCGCCGGGCAGCCCGCCGATGTACAGCGGCGCGAGGGCGGCGTCGAGGTCGAGGTACTCGGCTGGTCCGCCGTCGTTGACGACGGTGAGCGGCGGCCCGCCGTCGACCCGCATCGTGAGGTTGCGACCCCACAGAAGCAGCTCGAGCGAGTGGAACCGGCCGTCGGCCACCTCCTCGTAGCTGAACACGCTCGACGACGGATTGTTGCCGACGTTGTACGAGACGCGCACGTGGCCGCGGAACAGCTCGACAGCCAGATGCGGGCCGCCGCCGCCGCTGTTCGCTGATGTCGTCGTCGTCGCCGTCGAGCCCAACGCCACCGTACTGCCGTCGTAGGCGAGCACGCCGAACGGACGTGACGTCGCGAACTGCACGGTGAGGTTGGCGCTCGGCCGCGTGGCGAGCGCGTCGAGCTCGACGAACGCTCCGTCGCGGAAGCTGACGCTCGACAGCACGTCGCAGCGGCGTCCGGTGAAGCCCGGCGTGCAGCGGCACTCGTAGTCCGAGCCATCGGTGTCCGGCTGGAAGCAGACGCCGTGCACGCAGTCGTGCTGTTGGCACGGAGAGCTGCGCGGGTACATCATGGCGATGGTGGGCGCGATCTCGCAGAACGACCCCGAGAAGCCGTCGGGACACCGGCAGCGGTACGTGTTAAGCTCGTCGACGCACGTCGCGCCGTTCGCGCAGATGTTGTCGATGCAGTCGTCGATGTTCGCCGAACAGTTGACGCCGGTGAAGCCGACCGTGCACACGCACGTGTAGTGCGTCTCGTGGCTGATACACTCGGCGCCGTTCTCGCACGGATTGAAGTCGGCCGAACAGAAGATCATCTTCGTCTCGCAGAACTCGCCCGTGTACGGCATGGGGCACGCGCAGCTATAGCCGTTCAGCCGGTCGACGCACGTGCCGTTGTTGGCACACCGGTGCTCGGTGCAGTCGTCGGCATCCGTCTCGCAACGGGAGCCCTGCCGACGCACACATAGATAGACACAGACAATGCAAATCACTGCGATTAACTAAACAGTCCTCACTACCTGCTTGCAGTAGTGACGTACTTAAATATTCGAGTAGTAATAGCAGTAGAAGGTGTTGTTGTTCTTGTTGCTGCTGTTTTTGTAACAGCACCTCGTTCGATCCCCTGGTTAATGTTGGTCAACGGTTTTCTTTAAACGTACTTTCATTGAGAGTAGATGATGAACCATATACCGCTTAGCGATTAGATGACAAACCGCATACCACCCATAGTAATCATCGGCCATGCTGCTGTCACAAGGACTGTTGGGGAAACCATAGATATATCTCCATATTCGACCCTCGGTGCATTGAAGATACACGCCTCACGGCGATTTAATGTCCGTAGGGGACGGAAAATGATCTAGAATGAAAAGGTAGCCTCTTTAAAATATGTTTGACAGAAAACAGAAAACAACTGCACTCTAACAGTGCTCATTCCACAACAACAACAAACAACAACAACAACAGCAAGAGCCACAATGGAAACGCCTACGACAACAACGCTACTCACGGCTTTGTTTTAAACCTTTAATATAAAGAGAGCAAGAGATGCAGAAGTAAGATCAGGAAAACTAGAACAGCAGATAAGGGCACACTAAAAAACGCCACTTAATATCCAGTGAAAATTGACATTTTAAGATCCCATGGGGACATGTATGGATAGATCCACACGATTACACGTCTAGAGCTAAAGCTACTGAGATTTGGCGACACCACCAGCAGATGATCAGATACTACTGTCGCAATCTGCTACGACGCTACACGTGACAGTGAACGCAAGAATGAATGAAGTGCCTCTCGTGTCGCTCAATATCGCCGCATGCTGGCGCGAGCCTAACCTACCTCATAGCCCGCTGGGCAGTGGCAGGTGAAACGGCCGCCATCTTGAGGCTTGCAGATACCGTCGTTCAGGCAGGGCTTGTCAAAGCACGCATCAATCGTGTACTGGCAGCGATCGCCGTGAAAGCCTGGCGCGCAGTTACATTCGAAGCGGCGCATGGCCAGCGACGTACAGGTGGCGCCGTGCTCGCACGGGAAAGTGAAGCAGGCGTCGCATTTGGCACGCACGTGCGCCGGAGCGCGTTCTGTAAGCACGGAGCAACAGAAATACATACAGTAACGTAACTCAGACAGTCGCCTGCGGTCACGTAATCCCCATTGGCGTGCCGTTAGACACGCGTCCCGTGTTGTTCGTGTTGTCGAGATGCAGGCTTGCAGTTCAAGTTTGCGATCGATCTATCTACGCTCAGATTGGCTACTGCTACGCTCTACGCTCAGATTGGCTACTCGGGGCAGTCGAGCTGGACGACACGCTTAATACAAACGGTTCTACAATAGAGAGACGTTACCAGTCACCACCACTAACTACTGTTCTCACTCGTTCACTCGTTAGTCGAGACAGCGGTAGGCGTTAATTAGCGTTAGTCGAGGCGTGCCCCATCCACCTTCTAGATTGCAGCAGCTATAGCGGCTGGACATGCGGTCTCCAAATTGCGTCAAAGCAGCGAACGCTCGTTGATCTTCGGGCAGGGTGAAGGGAAAGTATTTCTATAGAGTTTAAATTTGTACTAAGCTAGAAAGTCGGGCCGCATTCTTGTGGGGGCATCATTGTTAACGGACCTGTTCAGAGTGCTGGCATTATTGTTAACGGACCTGTTCAGGGTGCTGGCATTATTGTTAACGGACCTGTTCAGCACAACGGTCGAAATTTGTCGTCATCGAAGGTATCGTACTGTCATCGACTTCGGCACTGTCGAGACGGATCTTGCAGGTCTAGTTATACAAGAGACACTTTACAGAATAATATTAGCAAAGCTTTGAGCATACTAACTAGCTAACCACGTAACTAGCTGACTCGAAAAAATACTGAGAGAAGGAGATGAGGAGAGTGCGTCGTACTTACGTGTGCACACAAACGCATTCGAGGGCGCGGTGAGTACGAGCTTGTCTTTCATGTGAGGCGGTTCGGCACAACGGGCGATACCCGGTTCGATGAAGTCCTGCTTGATCCAGTCCGAGACCCAGCGCATCTGGCAGTCGCAGTAGAGGGGGTTGGCTCCTAGCGCAATGTGCGTGATAGCGATGAGGTCTTTAAAAGAGCCTTCCGGCATTGTCGAGATCTCGTTGCCATGCAACGAACTGAACCATCGTCGACGCCCAAGAACGCAGACGGTACCCGTTGTCGAAACAACAAACAGGTGCTTTCGTTAGTCAGTGTGCAAACAATAGTCGTTGCTGTATAAATAGCTAAGCAACAACAACAACAACACCAAGACAAGACAATTCGCCCCTATCAACGGCTCTTCAAGGCGGGTCCGAGAGAAGTACGGAAAATCTCCTGTGTATTCGAATAAAATCGACGATCAGGATTGTTGCCTATCGTAGTTAAAATATAACAAACGTGTCAATGCTTGTTTTTGCTAACTAACTGAAATTGTGTAACAAGTGACGTAAAGGATACACGGGAATACCATGTGGAAAACACACGCATATCAACGACTAAATAGGGGAAACGTACTTGTATTGAGACAGGCGGTGCTGAGACAGACGCTTGACAGTTACGTTGCCCAAATGCGACTCGCCGTTTATCGGCATAAAGTAAACTTTCTTCTACAAGATGTTGCCTTACTGCAGAACGGATAATTTATTAACTAAAATAAGAATACAGGCGAAGTATTCTGCCCTGGTAGGCAGAGTCCAGAATGTTAAAGCTATGCCAGCCGAGCTGACTGAGCAACGCCCACGCAGTGTTCGTAAGATACTAAACTAATCGCAGGCGGTCTCTATTTGCCCGCCTGCTCTGCGCGTTGTGTGTTAGATAGCGCAGGCGCATACGATACGTACAGCACACGAAGGTTCTTGAGTCCTCGGAAGCTCTCGTCCTGAATGCACTGCAGCTTGTTGTTGGTGAGGATCCTGTCGAGGCCGGGCGCGCCGACAGAGGGTTAGAGGGGGTGACACCAGGTCATGGAGGCGAAGCGTATATCAGGAGGACGCCGCCGCCGACGAAGTGCATGAGACGACAAGTAAACGGAAAAACAAATCGAGAGACGAGCAATTAGATTAATATCCCCTCAGCGGATGGGACAACTCTCTAACTTCAAACGGGCAACTGACTCCCCTTCCTCGTTCATCCAATAGCCAATGCCTAGCCGTGTCGGTTGTAGTCGTAGTAGTAGTAGAAGTAGCCTCGGGCCCCAGTTGTAAGTACCCCCCCCCCCGCCCCCTCTACACCCCTACAGGAACCTAACCCAACCATGGCCCTCGGCCCGCTGACTTAAACCTCCGCGCTTCATTTGGGCGCCACTGCGCCACGACCGCCGTGTGATGGATTGTCGAAGTCAAGGGACATGCGAATGAGAGGTCGAGACAACAACTAGAGAGAGCTGGAGAGAGACGCAATGCGAAACGCTGTACTCGACAACGCCCTAATTTCCCTGGCAGCGATTCTTCCCTTCCTGTTGCTGCTGCTGCTGCCGCAGCCTCCCCATCGAGCCTGCTGCAATCAAACTTGCCTGCGTCGAGCAGACGCCGAAAGACGGCTGTTCTGCGCGGCGTTCGAGGCCTTCGGCAACTTTACTGCCTTTCGGGAGCAGCAGTTGTCGGCCGAGACAACCCAGTCACTCACAGACTAAACTGGACCGGCCTCTCCAGTAATGACAGTAATGCGCACGCAGAACGCTGCGATAATGTCAAGATCATCGTAAAAGCTTAATCTTGTGCAGATGAAGCACGAAGGCTTCATCTTGTGCACACATCCACGTCCTATAGTTATCGGCGCGCACTGGACGAGTCAATTATGTTACGCATGTGGCCGAACAGGGGATTTAGGGCCGAAACAGAATAAAATAACTATCGCTATAGTAATATATATTGTCAAGTTGAATACAGTAAAATGTATAGTAAAGCTATAGTCTGCCATACCCAACGCACAGGCATGCACAACGATTTTTCTTATATATATATATAGATAAATATATATATATATAT
Organism: Dermanyssus gallinae; assembly: GCA_003439945.1. Lineage (NCBI taxonomy): Eukaryota > Metazoa > Arthropoda > Arachnida > Mesostigmata > Dermanyssidae > Dermanyssus > Dermanyssus gallinae. The sequence continues at coordinate 886,062 of QVRM01002221.1, forward strand.
ATATATATAGATATATATCTATATAGATATATATATATATATATAATATCTATATATATATATCTATATATATTTATATCTAATATATTTATATATATGTGTGTGTGTGTGAGCTTTCGTTTCTATTATATCCAATATTTGCTAAAGGTGTCACCTCAAATAAATACAACACTCCAATGTGTTTTCGTTTTGATGTAAGCTACCGCCAACTACATAACACACAGACGCACACAACGTATCTATCTTCCCCGCTGCAAATAACTACATTAAATCTTGCAAACACCAAAGCGTATGTTCTGACTAGCAGCAGCAGCACCGCGGGGTTTTCTATCGGAGCAGGATTTTGCGGTGCGCACGCTACGATGGCAGACGGTCGTGTCAAGTGATTAACGAACGAATCAAAAACGGTAGACTGGGCGTGTGCTGCTGGCGCTGTCGAAATCAAATCATCGCCATCCATGAGAACTTTGCATGAGATGCCGCCGACGACACCATGCGTGACGTGGTGGGGTAACAGGGTACAGGTAACATCCGTCCGTACCCGGCAGCGGCTGCTGGGAACCACGGCGACAACATTTGAGAGTACCAATAGCAAGGATCTCAGCTCGATGATTGCCGACTGCTTACAGCTGCTAACTGTAGATGTCTAACAGACGGTGTTGCTACACCTGCCGCCACTTCGCCCTCGAGCAGCAAGCAATTTTTCGAATCACCACCGAAGGCAGATTGTTTGGAAAAAGAGCGCATCGCGGAATTCACGACGAAATAACGGCAACAACGACAACGCTAGAATAGTTACTAGCATTGCTCCTCCTACGACATCATCGTCAGCATCATCACCATCAATAGCAACATGAACAGCGGCAGCAGCAGCAACTAATCGTCAACTTGTGTTGTGCGGCACAATTGCCAAGTCAGTACATTCAGTGCGCATGTACGAGGTATGCGGTCGTACATCGGCGAGGGCGGATCTGCCGCCAGCTAATCGCCGCCAGCTTGCGCGCTCTCTCTTAGGTAGTGAATGAGGAGAAGGAAAAGGGATGAAAAGAAGAAGAAGCAAAGTTTTGCATTGACAAAATGATCGGCCTCCAGCTGTCGTTGGGTGGCGCTGTTTGCAGTGTAGATGGCACGCTATCGAACTCCATAGTCTTGTTGTTGTTGTTGCTGCTGTTGTTGTTGTTGTTGTTGTTGTTGCTGTTGTTGTTGCTGTTCTTGTTGTTGTTGTTGTTGCTACTGTTGCTGTTGTTGTTACTGTTTCTGTTGTTGTCCTTGTTGTTGTTGTTACTGTTGTCCTCGTTGTTGTTGTTGTTGTTGTTGATGTTAAGCTGTCGATTCCAGCGACGGCAGCAGCTGTCCCTTGTGGCTAATGAATGAACTTTATTTGTCTAAATAGACACGTACACACACACATACACAAATCGAATCCCAGCACAGACTCGCCCCCGAAGCGCATTCGCTCTCCGCCTCCTACGCACAACAGAGAAGAAGATGGCTCATTCGAACGGCTTCATTCGGAGTTGTTTCGTCGTTTGGTGGTTATCGCCAGGCGCACGCTGTCGACAGGCATTGGCTGGCTCGTACAGCCGCGCTGTCGAACTAACTACGAATTGGCTGACGACAGCTTTGTACCGTGAAATGCGCTTTGCATTTGTTGTTTCCCCCTCGGCTACGAGTTTAGTAACGTCTATGCCAAACGCGCGTATATATATTTATATATATATATATATATATATACGGGTTCAAATGAAAAGGTACGAAACGTCGTAATCACCAAACTTGAACATGCTGTGTTGGTGTAACGTAGTAAGACATCTTGGGACGCGAGTGGAGTGTCCAACGTGCTTGCGCGCGTCTGCGCATGACGGAGGGGAAAAGCAGGCAGTTGTGGTCCCGTCCAATTGACGCGACAGCGCGCGTGAGAACATCAATGGTGTTCCTATTATTCGCTCATCCGTCTCGTGATTAGGTTTGAATAAGGACTTCAGGTATACCCAGCGTGTCGTTTCGCACTTTCTCATTTGAACCCCCACATGTGTGGTTTTCGTGTACACCGCTGAGTATAGCCCTCCAAGGCTGCAGAGAGAGAAGGCAAACGAACATCGGAATGCTGCAAAAGACATTCCATCGACCCTCTAAAAAGTTCTTCCCTCTTAGGACGCCTGATGCTCTCGGCTCTTAATTGATTTCCGTCTGACAATACCATTGATAAAGCATCACACGTGTGGCTAACTTTGCTATCCAAGCAACCTATTATACCATGATATCTAGTATTTAAATTGACAAATATGGAAATATCTCAAAGCACAACAGGAATGAAGTTGTGCGCACGGCTAAACCTACGTACGATACAAAAATAGTGATACGTTAATTATTACACGTTGTTTACTATTCGTATACATTTAATTATATTACATTATAAAGGTTCATTGTTATCGCGTATGGGCATATACAAGGAATAGACTTACAGAGCATTGAGTTTGGTTAGGTTGGAGAACGCGTTGTTGGGAATGATTGTGATCCTGTTGTTGCTCAGATCTCTGCAAAGGAAAACACCCAATTTCACCGAGCTTAGAACGAAGTCGGCCAACCTATAAATGTGTGCCAATCCTATCCTATTCAATCTGTTTATTTGGATGACGTAAAATCGCAATAATTTGGCCTACTTGCGAACAGAGACGCCAGGAGAGCTTATTATAGCCTTAGCTTATCTCGAAAAGAAGCTTTAGGCCACCATCACGGAATTTTACGATGAGGCTGGGATTAAGCCGGCAGCGGCTAGATTCAGTCTTAGCGACCCAAGTAGAGATTTCGTCTGAGGACAAACCATTATCTATGGCCTAAAACAACAAGCAACGTAATTTAATTTAGAGTTGTCCCTACTTGGAGAATGAGGGGTCTGTACTGGCAAGCAAAATGCCACGGAAACAGCTGTTCCCAATCTGATCCGTTTACTGATTGCTGTGTGCATCAAACCACAGGGCTTAAGAAATAACGACCTACGTGAATTTGTTGGACGTCAGACTTCTGGGACAAGCCATGGGACACCCAGATTGGATCTCAGTTACTGGCATTTTTCATTTATTTTTCATGAGCTACAATATACGAAAATGAAAAGAGTATGGATTGTATGAGAGCGATAACCAGTCAGTTGAGACAAACTTTTCTTTGAAGCAAACAAGTTACAAACCCATGCCTCTAATATTCCCCGCGTAGATTTGTTAAAAAATAATGGCACAGTAAAACATAGATTTGTAACTGTTGTGTGCAACTAGTATTGCTAATTATGTTGTCCCTAAGGTCGCAATGGCACAAAAAATGTACGAAAATATGTAATTAATTAAAAAAAGATGGCACCATGTCCGCTTTTTCACTTACAGCTTTGTGAGTCCGTAGATGTCGTTGAGGTGTGGCGTTATCGTTTCGATATTGTTGAAGTCGAGATACAGTTCCTGGGTCAGGCCACCATCTATTCGCCTCGGTATCGAGGTGAACTTCAATCGTGAACACCTGACAACTTGTTGCCCGCCGGTCCCACTGCACGAACATCCCCTCGGGCACATTCCGTCGGTAGCGCACTCTTCTTCATCGGGGTCTTCGCTGGTGCAGACAAAGTCGCCGGCCAAAACGTCGACAACCGGCGAGTCCTTGAGTTCCGATGGACCTCCGCCGCAAGTTGGACCGTCAACCATCACCGATGTGTCTCTCAACCAGTGACCCAACCAGCGCATATGGCAATTGCATACGAGCGGATTTGCCATCAGGTTTCTAGACAAGATAGGTATGCACACAGGAAATCATTACACTTTAATGTACATATATATATATATATATATATCCATATATTGTCGAAAATTGCTAATCGTTGTACGACTGACTTTTATACATTGCGATCACACCTTGAGAGTGGGGAAAGAGCTGCTTGGAGTATAGGTTGTAGGACAGAAATATTTACGACAATTGATGTGTTATGGTATGCCATTTGTTGTGTTGTGCAATCTTTTCTAAATTTTTTCATTCATAAGTCTACGTGCAGCTTTTTGCTATTGAAATGTGTTCCTTAAATGGATGTTTCAGCTACACATATTATAGCTATGCGATCGACGCCTATGTCCAGATAAACCCAGACAAATGCGGCACAGATGTGCATTATATAACTCGATCTAAGTCTACTCATTTTCTAGCTTTGTATGTGTGCGTTCATAAGCCATTGTTTATGGACTTATTAGTGCAGGTCTCAGCTCAAGACACACGTCTATTTAAAACGTCCCTTCAATATGGCCACAGATGACGTGTGTCAACCCCCAGCTGTACCAACAACTCAGTACGTTTAGTACAGCTCCACTTTTTACTTGGAAACCCGTCTCCTTACGATTCCTTCCTCACAACCGTCTCCAGTCGTTCTTCGTTCTCCACCAGTTGGAGGACAACCCCCCCCCCCCCCCCCCCGCCAGGCCCCACATATACACAGAGGGCGCCCACGACGCGCGATAAGGGTTGCGCATTGTCCTGATTGAGCACGGAGCGTACGTTTGGATATGCAGGGGGCCAAGGGCCAGACACATTGCGTCGCCGCCGACTCGTCCAAGTAGCAGCACTAACTGTCCCTGTACAGTGAACATTGCCTGCTTCTCTAAGCTGAACTCGTTGCGTGGTAGTTTCGTATCGTCAAGATGGTTATAGTCACAGACGTCGTCGTCGTTGAAAGAGTGGTGATGCTGCGACCAGACGCTACCCGTAATGCTCTTCTCCCTCATACTCACCCCGCGCCCCTTCCACCACCTCTCTCTGTATGCGCCATTCAACACATCCGAGTAATTCACATGCGATGCAACTGCTTAACTTAATTAGGAAACGGACGAGTCGGACCGACACCGAGTAAAGTGCGAGCGCACTTTCTATTGCCCATATATATATATATATATATATATATATATATATAGAAAGTGAGAGAGATAAATATTGATATTTTATACGCAGATATATTTGTATGCATTTACATATATATATATATATATATATATATATATATGCATATGTAAGTATTGGGCGTACCCATATATTAAGTTGACTCAATGCAAGCAAACCTTGGTGGTTGTGGCCATCATTCATTTCTTTCCCTAAGAATCGATTGTTGTTATTGACCTTTAGGTAAAGAAACGAATGATGACCAGAACCGCAATAACAACAGCAACAACCAAAAAAACAACAATAATAACAACAATCACATATTACTTACAGTGTTTCTAGACTGCGTAGTCTCAGGAAGCTGCCCGGCGCGATGCAACGAATTTTGTTGTCGTTCAAGGACCTGGTACCAGTGGAATAGATGAATTCAAGCAAAGAGCAGCAATGTCGTTAACGACGATGGCAAAGGCAGTGGGCATGGCAGAAACACCAACACACCAACAACAACAACATTGAACCATCATACAGAGTATACTCACAAAATCACCGTCGTCAACGGTCACATTCAGAGCGCAACAATGACAACCTACTGTAGTAGCGACAACATAAACAACAATGACAAACGACGAATAATTCGTGGCACAAACATCCGGAACGCTTGAACAACCATTACGGCGACGCCCACACAGAGTGAATCTATATAATTTTATTTTGTATCATTTTTGCTCCAATAGCTAGAATAGTTCGGGGCGTGTCATTCTGCGTGGGCGCAACTCAGTACGTCGCGGCTGAGAACTCAACCTATTCTTGAGTTGAAAAGGTCGCTCAGGTTTCTATTTCAGAATCGAGTTCCCATTTAGGTTTTGTTTGACACCGACGATGATGATTTGCTTACGTTGCTTATTGCACATTGTACCAAGATGCACAGCCGCGGGCATACGAACACTTATTTCCAATTGTCATTTCACCAAAAATGCAATCAAATCGATTTCACACAAATTTCGTCTAGCGGACAAACGCAGTGGCAATAGCCTTTACCGCAAGTTCTTCTTTATCAAGTTCGTCTTTACCGCAAGCGACTATTATTACTGTTACAGCTTAACATCGCGTACCTATCTCTTTCCTGTGAGAGTAACAAAGTTATGATTAAAACAGTTACTAGTACTTAATTGGTACAATGTATCTACCTATATGATACGTTATTACATAGCAATGTAGCAACCGCACTCTAGCAAATTAAAGAAGTCAAACAACTGTGCTAGAATTACTGCTGCTTTGTATGAATCGCCATATATTGGTTAGGCAGCAGCAGGTAGGAGCTAAGCATAGTCGCAGCAGATCCAACGCAACAGACGGCAACATGGGCGTTTCGAAAACACTGACGGGAAGATAACATATAAACCCTTTGTAATGATTAGCTTACAGCTAAGATAATATATTAGAGGTAGTATGATGAAATTTTGCAGAAGAGCAAAGAAGTTCCTCTGCGCAGTTATCTCAATATTGTGTGGTTGAACAATCATTGAACACGGTCTGCCACGTCTATGGAACGAGTTGTTAGCCAGTTGGTTTAGAAGAAGAAATTAGCAATTTTTGCAGAGATCAGAAACGCCGTTTTGTGTGGTCCGAAGCACTAATGGAATAAGTTCATAGACAAACGTATGAATGTATACACGATTTTTGTTGCAACCCGGTGTGAAAGGTTTACAATAAAAATCACGTGCATGCAAAATCTTCAGCGGAACACATGATAGCATTTTGTTCGGGAGAATATTTCTTTTATTTCTTGCGCGCAAATATTTCCAAAAGTCTCCTAATAATAGAGCAAAGATATCAACAGTAGACCAGAGTAAAGGCGGTGCGTTTTATTACAGCCGTTAGCTTGGCTGTGAAGAAACTAAATCCTCTTGTGTAGGCTCCAGCAGCTGGTTATGACAGCAGGCCTCGAAATGCAGATTAAATTAAAACAGTAGCCACGTCCCCTCCGTTATAATAGAGATGTCTTTAAAGTGTATTCTGTTGATAGACCGAGAGTGGCGGTGGGTTGTCCTCGCGGGTGTCCTCACGCCACCCGCGAAGCAAGCGTGCACCTTTCGATGTGCTATAGCAGAGTCACTTTCCATTTAAGCGTGGTATAAATATGTTGAAAACATACGCAGTACAGTTGTAACAATGGCGGCGAAACTGACGATTGTTGCAGATTTTATTTTGAGTCGCTCGCTACTAGTATTTTGCTATCTTTATTGACATTTGTCAATGCTGTTCGATTTGTTCAAACACGAAAATGAGTCCCCCTTCTCTCCTCGTATATTAGTGCCATACACCAGTAGCTCGGGGGTGCGCCGGTGCGAGCCGCTTTTTCGGGTTGATGTACTTATCGTTTAGTCAAATCACTCTAGCCTTCGTCCAGAACTGGGACATGCGTTTGATACGTTCGACACGAGAAAAGAACAGGAACTTCTAATGGCAGAGGATACGGAATATTCAGAAAATAAGAAAGGCCTATCTATATACGGGTGTGAAAGGTAGAGGTAGAGAAAGCGGGCAATTTAAAGAGGGAGAGAGCCAACTAAATACTGAGAGAGAGAGCGGAGATCATCTGAAGCGGGAACTCGATGGCGGCACAGAACTGGCAAGGCAAACAACTGAGAATACAGCGAGTTAGACTACGATGACGACGCGCTGCGATTACCGCAGGAGAACGTGTAGACCACGACACCCTGAAGTTGGGTAATGAAATACACCTCGGGCTTGGCCGGTCATCGTGGACAAACAGCGAAACAAAGCGGGGGCGAGAGAGGAGAACCCCTCTGAACCAAAAAATGGTGTAAGTAGGTTTTACGACCTACGTCACTAGATACACGATAACGGGAAAAGGAAAGCTATATATATATATATATGCATAGGTGAAACGGAAATTATCGTCGCCGTCGTGAGCGTCACCCTAACAAGCTAGAAGGCAAAGGAACCAGGAGAAATAGGGCATACAAATATGGTGGCTACATATAGGACGAATAGGACATACGGATCGTAATGGTAGCCGCAGTATTCCACGAATATAGAAACAGAAAATAAATGTAGTATTAGGCAGCAGTAGAAGTGGACACTTTTGTAGTTCGTGTGTCGTTTTAGAAGTAGTAACATCAGCGGGGGGGGGGGGGGGCGGTTGTAGTAGTCTATAAGCCGTAGAAACTGTACTTACAACAACTGCAGCGTGGGCAACTCCGAAAAAGTATCGTTGGCGATAAACATCAGCTGGTTCGAGCTCAGCAAGAGGGTCTTGATTCGACGAGAGGCCAGCCAACATTTTTGATCGGATGTGACGGAGCTCGTTGTCCGACAGCAGCCTGAGAAGGCACCAATTGGCGTAATGCTAGAGTTAGAAAGTCAGCCAGGACTGTTAAATGTGATATAGGCTTGTCTGTATCTGTCCGAACGAGGCGAGAGACTGATGTTGTTTCTGCGTGTTGTCGCATCACCCCACCATACAGTTAACATAAGTTCGATAAAAACCAAAATGCATAAAAACAAAATGTCAGAACGTCTAACAGCTAAGTTAGTATACAACGTTAGATTTGTCCTATAACTTCACTACTATATCGCGGCCATAGTATACGCGGCGACTTCTGATATCGACAGATAGTTGTAATGTAAGCTGAGCTGGAACTATTTATTCGCAGTTTTCTAAATATCGGCTGTCGAAAAACCGATATATCTACTAATAAACAACGTTAAATCAGACATCGACGGGTAATACAGCTTGCGATAACGTCACAAACACAGCAATAGACAAAATGTGATAATAATAACAACAACACCGACAACAACAACAATCCCAATACGCCACAACCAGAATTTAAAAACAGCCGGAAGCCTCATATTGAAAGCACAAATTTGCGCCAAATTCCGGAACCTCTGCGCTCAAATAGCAGTAGTACCGTTGCATTGATGCTGGTGGCTTCGATTAGGTGTGTCTGTGTGTTTGTGGGATGCAGTCGTCGTTTGCTAGGCCACTTACAGGTCGGTGACGCGTTCCGCCCCGTAGAAGGCATTGTCCTCAATGTCCTTGATGCGATTGTCGCGCAGGTCGATTCGTAGAAGGTTGGGCAGATTCTTGAACGCCTCTGACGGCAGCCGCTCAATCGAGTTTCCGGTGAGGCGTAGCTCCTCGGTGAACATCGGCAGGTCGTCGGGGATCGCCCGGAGACCTCGTCGCGAGCAGTCAACAATAGCGCCCTCGCAGACGCAGCCCGACGGACATCCGCTATCCAGTCGGCATTCACCCGCATACCTACACGCCACGTGCACGGTAAGACGGGGACGAGAGCGAAAAAATAAGATTCCAACAAATATATATATATTATATATATATATAAATATATATATATATATATATATATATATATATATATATATATATATATATATAGCGGATCCCCTTATGTATCTTAAGCGAACACCGAGCGGATCTTATGAGATCTTACTCTGCATATGCGTTTAAAAGCACGTACTACCACCACCGTCACGAGTAGACTGTACTGACTGCTGACTACGAGCGAAAGACAAACGGATTTAATACTATTCGCATTAAATTATTTCGATTGTGATGAATTTACGTATTTACTACGGTTAGCTAATTTTGTGTAAGCCCATGGCGTCTATGATAAAAACCACGTTTTATCTATATTATTATTATTATTACTATTATTATAAGTGGAGGATCGGAATTGTGCTTTGTTTGTTGTCCACCCGTGGCAACGGTAACAACGCAATACCTATCCTGCTGCCTTAAATGATGAGTAGCCTCATTATTAACAGCAGCAGCGCGATCATTATGAACATTACAAGACGCCGAGGCTCAGTGTGCTCGGCAACAGCGAACGTACTTGGTGCGAAACTCTTCGGCGCCTCGACACTTGAATTTGCTCTCGGCGAGTTGGGCCAGCCGTTTACCGGCGACCCGCTTGGGCGCGTGGCAGCGGGCGTCGCTTCGCTCGACGCCCACCGACTGCCGCTGAGCTTGGCCACCCCCGTCCTCGTCGTCGGCGGCCGGATCGCCTTCGTCTTCGGCGTCCTCACTGGCGTCGGCCTGGAACGAGGCGATCCAGCGCGCGAGCCATCGGAGATTGCAGTCGCACACCAGAGGATTCTTGCCGAGGTGCACCGTCTGAATGTTGGTGAGTGGAGCGAACGTGGAGTCGGCTAGCGACTGAATCGCGTTGTCGTACAGGGAGCTGTTGAGCGAGAGGAATAGACGACAGCGTTATTATTATTATTATTATTGCTGTTGTTGGCCGGCTTGTGGTTAGTAGCGCAGTCTACGGACACTCCTTAGTAAATTCGGGCAGTTGAAAAATTATCCGCTAGCTTGCCAAAATGCTAAATTGCATTATTATTGTTGTTCATTGAACGTTCGCGTGCCGAGTCACCCACCCTGACAGACGGCAGAGAGCTCAAGGTATTGCCTTTGCCTTACTTCGACGTAGACGTGAGAAAGATACTGCGTGAGGGCAGGGACATCTGGTGAGAGGATTGTGCTCCATTAATGAAACCATTAATGAAATTGGCTAACATTCCTGGTGTGCAATAGCAGACCGTCCTCTGTAGTTGCTGTCACACGGAACATATACAACCTGATCCCACGGCACGTTTTAAACTCTGTCGCATAAAAATTAATTTAGTTTCGCCCTTATTTTCTTAACGAGATAACGAGTTAGTTATCTACAGTTTAGAGAATGCTATTTCATATACACTATTGCAACAAGTCCGCAGTAATCAGACTTACTACAGTGACCGTTGTATTGTTAAGAGTTGCAACCGGAAAAATATCTTTGTTTCTCTTAATGTTAGAATGAAGTTGATCAGACTAGTGTACCCATAATTGGCGGAATAGTAGATATTACTTAAAATTCCATTTAAAACCTGGAAATTATTTCAAGCAACGCAAGTTGGTCAAAAGAAATTTCCACTTCCTGTCAGCTCGGACACCAAATGCTTGATTGCTCTTCCTGCTTCGGTGCATGCAGATCTTCAGTGTACCCGTGTCAGATGCCCTCCACGGCTATCAAGTTTTAGTATACTTGGCCCAATCCCATTACAGACCTCTTTGTAATTACGGGGACCATTACAGACCTCTTTCTAATTAACGGGACCATTACAGATCTATTTTTAATTAAGATGACCATTACAGGCCTCTTTTTAATTAAGGGGCATTCGTCGGTCGGCCAACTTGGACACGACCACCGTCCAAGTGAACAAACGGTGCCGATAGTCGGTAGCACATAGTGAAGAGACCACATACCAGAAGGAAACAACGGTAATACAAATATATCCATGACGTATAAACGGCGTAAAGATAGCACCCTATAGTTGGGATGAGGTTACCGCCTAAGCTAGGAAACAATGTTGCCGACGGGAACGGGATAAGTTGTATTGTGTGTGGCAATAGCGGGTAGACTAGTATGAGTCAAACTGGCAACGAGATAAGTCGTTGCGTCGCACTACAATCAGGAACAATTAAACAGTTAAAACGTTCTCAATTACAGTAGGCCTTAAAAGCCAAACAAATCTATTCAGCAATAACAATACTCGGTTAGCTAGTCTAAAATAAATGTTTGAATTCGTAATGCTGGACAATAGGCAAAAAAATTAGAAATACATACATATTGTTTATTTCGCAATAACTTTGCATTTCAGGATGGTACATAGTTACAATACAATCGTCATTATATACAATTTGAACACTTCAGCAACCGTCCCACCGGGCGAGAAAGTGCAAAGACCGCCGATGCGTCTGGCAGCTCGCTGCGTGGTATTTAGCGCACATCTGCGAGCAGAACCGGCAACGACATTGATCGCCAACTTGGTGAAATCCTTGAGTCGAACACACCAAGTGATGATAGCCATGTACAATGTACCTTGTGTACACGTGCCGGCTAGTGCATGCCATTCCCTCCCAAAGCTCCCTGGCGAGGTACATATCTAACTGCGCTACCTCAGCCGAGGCCTCGGTCATTTTTCCCTTCCACTCTAACAAAAATTGCTAAAGTGGTTCTGTAATAGGTGACTTAAGTCTGACTCTGATTGTTTCCACTGCCGGTCCGCAACCCGCTAGCAGGTACACAAAACGGTACAAAAGAAAATAGAAAATGTGTTAGGTAAGCAATAAAATAGCAAATAGTACTACTTACAGAACATTGAGGTTTTGAAGGTCCCGAAATGCGTCCTTACGAATACATCCGAGCTGATTACGATTCAGAAGGCTGCAAACGAGAGACAAACATACACCTGTATTACAATAGTGTCCAAGCATTAGATAATAAAAAATAATTCGATTAAGTTCCCTAGACGGCTGGCTAGAACTCAAGTTTGGGTGACCCCTTCAACATAATCAAAGAGTCTTTTTTTCTCGTCAAGTCACTCACAACATTATGACGCGGCAGCGAAACATGCCGGAACAGAACTACCCCCGCGAATGAAACGCTAAAACTAATTTTGATCAATAAGGGTCAGATGAATGGCTATGATATGTTAACTACGTACTTCGTGAAGGATAGGTGTAACTAAAGTCTGGACCATAATATTAACATCTTACATATGCGCATGCCTTCTATAAACTATAGCCAAGCTCAAATGAAAGACACTTAAGAGAAATATATGTTCGGTTTTCTATGGGTAGTCGATGTGCCATGCGCCTATTGCCTCTTATAAATACCAAAGTCTTAGCAGCCCACTTACTAAGTGGCCTAGGCATCTTAGCTGAAATACCCGTACAAGATAAATTATCTCGTCCTCTTAACGTCGACGGTTTATAATTAAAACATTTCGTTAAGAACTTACAGCATTTGAAGAGAAGAGAGTCCGTCAAAGACACCCGAAGGAAGATCAGTGAGGTTGTTTCGATAGAGTGCCCTGAAAAGAAGCGCAGAGAGAAATACTTAAGTAACGAGATGGTATCATGAACTATGAAAGTGTCGTGACACACTATGATTTATAGTGTTTACTTAAACGGTGCTCGCCATATTCTCAACGATAGCGCACGCAACGACCATTAAGTTAATTATACTTTTTGATGCACTCCGTCGATTTTTTTCTCAACAAGATTAATGCCGCTACTACAACGAGATGCGCAAATGCCGCACATTTTGAGTGACGTAAGCGCAATTCCCTGGTCCCTCTAAATAAAACGCTTATACTATAAGAAAATTTGACTAAGTAAAGACTGTTTTTCTAGCACGTGAAATTTTATTGCCAATTAGTTTCAGTACACGTCCAAGGTACCAAATGTCGTTAGAAAATAAGCCAACGGCTAAAGCAGAATTAATTCACATTTATGTGAGTTCGTAAAACTTCTAAAGTAAGTGAACTCTGAGGTCTCCGAGGTCCTACAGCGCATCGGATTGCAGTGGTAGAAGCTCTCAAAAGCTGTAATGCCGTTACATGCACAGACACGCTATCATTCTCAATTCCAAGGGCTCGGTCGAGAGTAGCAGATGTACTCATGCTCGATTACTTTAGTAGCAAACTGCGCCTATAACGTCTAACAGACATCTGATCCGTTGGAGACAGTAAGGTAGCTAATTTCGGTCCAGCTGTGAGCTTCGTGGTACAACGCGACGACTACTATTTCGAACTCTATTTTCAGTACGAGGACAAAGATGACCCCTCAAGACTAAGCAGAGAAAACGCCCATTGCGAGCTTCGTGAGACATGTTTTGTGCTGAATATATGTTAAATGAATATGCATGTTATATTTGTAACATATATGTACTGAATATATGTTAAAAAAATATGCTGAATATATGTTAAATAAATATGCATGTTATAAAAAACGTAGAAGAGCTTCTCGACGAAGCACCTGAATGAAACTGGTACGTACAGAATTGTTAGTGTACGGAGTCCTTCAAAGGCATCAGGGTCGATTTTGCTGATCTGATTCCCTGTCAGGTCCCTGCAAGAGGTGAACAATTGTAAAGCGTGGTTAACAAAGTCTCATCGAGTTAGCACAACGTCAATAATAAAAAAACGAAACTCAACTACAGCAATGACAAGCAAAACAATTGCTCCCGTAGACTGACGTCGTCGTTTAGTAATATTGCAATTATAATAATGACCAAGGGGGTGTCTCTCTCATCTATCTCTCTCTCATTACGCCTGGTGAGTCAAGGCAGCAGGCATCCTGACTGGCACCCTAGATCGGCTACGGCCAGGGAGGGCGTAAACCAGTCGGTCCGGAATACATGACAGTCACCTATCCGTACTCTGATTAGCTTTGACAGTCCCCGAATAGACCATAACAATATGACAATATGAATTCGTTGCCCCAATGCAACTAGAGACAGTTTTTATAGGAGTTTACACATTTGACCAATTTTCAATTTGCAATAATGAGAACACATACACTGTAGTCTAAAATGTTTTTCAGTGTACTTTTCTTCCTTCTAATATTTGGACACAACTCGGCATCTCCGCAAAACATTGGCTACCCACAAAGGTTGAAGCCCATTGTTGCGATTTACATAGTAGTAAGTTAGACTTACATCTGTCATTCCATCTTCATATATGTATATTTGCATCGAATGTGGGGCGCCGACTTAGTTTCTCTACATTTGGCTAATTTGCGATAACACCGTTTCTTTTCGTTCAGTCCATAATACCTTCTTCGTTTGCTGAGAATATATCCAGTGTTGCACAATAAACAAAGCGCAACCTGCCCACAAGTAGCTGCACGCCAATTGTGCAAATAGCTATCAGTCATGTCTCTCCGTTTCGGAGAGATACGAGTACTTCTGGTACATTGTTGGGCGAAAGAAAACATCTATGGGGTTATGGACTAAACGTCCTCCCTCGTCAGAGAAAACGGTAGTGGTATTGGGGAATGGCGACATCGAGAACAACAATAGCTAGAGCAGCAGAAACGGATACATGTTTACTATTGACTGGATAAGTGTATTCTTGTTTTCTCTCTCTCTCCTTCTCTCTCTCTCTCTCTCTCTCACACACTTACACACACACACTCAGTATAGCTGTTGACATTGAGCCGCTTTGTTGTTGCATTTCTAGTCGACACAACAGTTTGAGTACTAGCAGCAGCAGCAGCCAAAACAGCAACAACAATAACATCAACAACAGCTGCAACAACAACTGCAATAACAGCTACAACAACAGCAGCAACAACAACATCATTATTATCTGGCACAACGTAGCGTTTAGACGAACGACATTGTCGCTTGGCGTCGGTTGCAGCGCGCCACATCTGCATAATTGAAGTTGTGGCACCATCGCCGCTGCTCGATTGGGCTCATCCATCTCCGTCTTTGCCGTCTCTCTCTCTATCTCTCCCTCTCTCTGTGCCTCTCTGTGTCTCTCTGATTCTCGCCCAGTTTCCTCAACCTGTGGTCCGTGTCTCCGCGCGCTGCCATGCTGTAATAGAGTGTCGTCTGACGGACTCCTAGGTGGATGGATACATCCGACGCCCCCGATAGTGTGCGCCCGATCGATGGCGAACTAACTTGCCGTATACAACAAGCGAAGGAGCCCAGCGGTGCCACTCGTAGTAGTAGTAATAGTAGTAGTTGCCCAGCCCTCAGAAGAACAACGAACATCGGCGAACATCTTCCAGAGCGGGCTAGAGCAGTGGACGAACTAATTGCAAGGATGTGCGAGGATGAGAAAAGGTGGATAGAGGGAGCCACAGATGATCGAGAAGAATCATGCCAGAAGAAAGTGGACCTGGAGTATGATAGGAAACGGAGGGAGAGAGAGAGAGAGGAGGGAGCTGACCATCATCCTACAACTACAACAGCAAACCGCGAAGTAAAGTGAAAAAACATTTTTTTCAAATAAATTTGCCGTGCCACCAGGTGGACGGTCCAATAAAAAAAAAAGAAGTAGTCGTAGTAGTGGTTAGTCGAGCCCGGTGGCGTAGTGGCTTAAGTCTGCGCCTTGCAACCGGAGGAGACACATAGGTGCAGCGCGGGTTCGAGCCCCACCGTTGCACATTTGTATTTATGGGGGTCCGTCTATGAAGCAATGTGAAAAACAGTTCCGTGGACGTTAAATCTTGGCTGAGGGTCAGCCCGAAAACTTTAAATTTTTAGTAGTAGTGGTTAGTCGAGCAACAAGTCGAGCCTGGTGGCGTGGTGGCTTAAGTCTGCGCCTCGCAACCGGAGGAGACACATAGGTGCAGCGCGGGTTTGAGCCCCACCGTTGCACCGATCTGTATTTATGGGGGTAGTCCGTCTATGAAGCAATGTGAAAAACAGTTTCATGGACGTTAAATCTTGGCTGAGGGTCAGCCCGAAAACTTCACTTTACTAGTAGTAGTAGTGGTAAAGTAAAATAAAGGTAACAAAGTAGCCACCAATGCAACTCTGACCAAAAATGGCTCGAGTGGCGAGCTGCGAGTCACTACGGCACGAATGGCGATGATATAGACAGATAGATAGACAGACAGTCACAACCCAACCAATTACTAACCACCAACTACTCACTACTAAGCTAACTAGAGCTTTATCCGTCAGCCATCCACACATATTTAGCATGTATCGGCCGAGAGACAGAGAGAAGGTCGACTACGAGGCCGTCGGGAGAAACCACCACGTATACGACGGATACGTGGAAAGCGGCGACATGCAGTCCAAATCATCGGCCTATCCGGCGGCCCTTTCCGCGACCTAACCAACTCCGACGATGTGCGATAAACAACGAGCGCTCTTGACGGACCTGACGGTGAGGTGGTGTCCTTGGACCCCGGTGGCGCTTGCCCGGTCCGCTCAGACCCTATCCGTTGCCAGACAGCGTACATATTAACTACGCACAGACAACAATCGGTCGGACATGCATACGGTGGTCACCTTCAGCTTCACCCCCAGCTGCTGGCACGGCCACACGCGTCCTCGACGTCTCTTATCATAAACAGCACGATGCAAACACGACAGGGGGGGGGGGGGCTACAATGCACTTCACGGTTACGGCAATGTTTGTCAAAATGTCGCCAATCCCGAGACAGGCACAACAGCGCCAGCAGCAGCAGCGACGCGAACGAAAACAACGGAAAAAACAACTGTAGCCAACCATAACAAGGACAATCAGAACAAGAGCAATAATGGCGACGGTGCAGGCAACAACACGAAATCAACACAAAAACAACAACATGAACAACAACAACAGACAACAACAGCAACAATACGACCACCAATCGAAATAGCAACAACGGCGGTTTTTATCATCAGAAAACAGCAATAACAACAACAACGCGGACAACGCAGGTAATGCGAACACAACGGGGGGTCGTGATCTCCTCGTTTGTGACACCATTCTGAAGTCGGCAAGAAGTTCCTTGTTGTTAAGCATGCATACCACGCGTTCCGAGAGATATAGATGGAGAGAGAGAGAGAGAAAGAGTTGTGAGATGTGACTCGATTGTACGAGTATTTGTTGACTAAGAACGAAGTAAATGTCCGCTTTCGCTTGCCCTGCGTGACCCCCGCCATACATTTTAGCAGGAATCACATGTACATATGTATACCGGCCGATAAGCATTGTAAGCAGGCAAACGACGACCACAACACATACAACGACAACATCAATAACAATTACAAAAGACAGAAAAAAAAACGCTTGTTTTCATGTGCATATTTATTTATAGTGGCCGTTCTTTGTGCGACACACACGCGGACCGTACACGCAGTCTGACGCAAAAAATGAGGCGGCGCCAATCGGCGGGATGTCAACCAATGACAAACCTCACCATTGTCATCATCATCATTCTGGCATTCTGGTTAGCGCCATCGCGATTACTATGGTGATGATAAAGGACGTTTACTGGAAATCGAGCAAAACCAGCACGGCAAAACGAATATGGTAGAATAGGGAAAGGGAGTGCGACGAAGAGGAACAGAAGGCAGCAGGCAAGTAGTACAGAGAATGCCTTGTCAATCCTGACTGATGCTAGGCTAATCGGGATCGGGGACGTTCTCGGAACCGTTTTTCCTCTTTGATTTGACTAACAACTGAGCGACGAAAACAACAACAATAGCAACAACGACACCAACACCAACAAAGGCAAAAAGAACACCAACCATATCAACTACAGCAATAATAAAAACAATAGCAATAATAACGACGACAACAACGACGACAATGAAGACGACAACAACAGCAGGAACAACCGCAACAACAACAACAACAACGACAACAGCAAAATTAAACAAAGAACGTACAGCTTCCGAAGTACGCGGAGACCGGCGAATCTTCTGGCGGGAAGCTCCGTGATTCGATTGTTTTGCAAGTTTCTGAAAGATAGATTCATGTCCAACATACAACACACACACACACTTAATGCACAGCGTCACAACACGGTCCTTCTCTGTCGTTCTTTTTTTCTCTGTGTGCTTTTTCTATTTTTCGATTTCTTTCTCTCTAACTCTGTCTACCTTTGGCTCGCTGTCTGACGATACGTCGATAAACATGGGCGTCATAATGAACGGCCTAGTCATCTAGCGAATGTTGCAGATAAACGCTAAAAAATTCGCTACGAATCATTGATATTAATGAAAATGAAATGGATATATATATATATATATATATAAATATATATATATATATATATATATATATATATATATATATATATATATATATATTCAGTACTACAATCAGATTGCCAGCCCAGGAGGCGCCATTGGGCGTGAAGTTGACCGTAACAGACTTACATCTCTGTCGTATCATCGGGGAAGAAATGCGGTAGTTCGGTGAGTCCTTTGTCGCGGCAGTCAACAACGTTGGCTTTGCAGGTGCAGGGCGTAGGACACGTCGCCTCTGGATTGCAGACAGGCGTTTCGTCGGCTAACATCAGGTCAAGACCTACATTGCAACAACAAAACCACCATCAACAGCAGCGCCTAAATTACAATTGCCTCATTATGTATTTTGAAAAAGCCATACGAATTTTGTTACGTATGCACACAACGTAGTTGAGCCTAGCAGAAAATCTTATCGCACCGCACAAGTCAAAGGTGTTGAAAGCAAACGATTCGATTTGAGAATCATGGTATGATGCTATGCGACCCGTAATGCCTCAAAGAACATTCAACACAATTTATTTCAGCAAAGCAGGTTAGCTCAAATAAGCATGCAGCAGAGCTTCGATGCCCGGTGGAGAAGCTTGCTCACACTCGTCACCAGGGCGTTGAGAAAAACAGATGGACGTCAGTCAACGAAAAAAACAGTATCATAGAGACCTTTTCTAACAGCTGTATTTTGGTAGTTATCTCTCTGTCTCTCTCTCGTCAGCATTGGTTGTCACAATTGCTCCGTGCAGCTATGCAGTGAACGCTATTGCTTTAGGCCGGCAGCATCCCTGCATCATTTGATCCCTACGGCTACCAAGACGCCCAAATATCCCCTCGAAGAAGCACTCCTTGCGCGCTTGGTCGAGCGACTAGTTACAACAACACCGGCAACGCTAAGCTCTGTATGAGTTTCGTCGCGTTTTCACGTAGCTCTACTGCTGCTGCTGCTGAAGGCAACGAAAACGTAACGAGAGCGCATTTGAGAGACAGCGGGGAGAAACAGCAAGAGATGACAAGAAGGAGCTTGAGAAAAAAGGATAAGAGACGGACGGAAGAGGGCGAAGACAGAGACGGATGGAGTATCATCTAATTGCAATTCGCTGTCTATCAAATGGCATGCTGAGCGCGTCGAGAGTCGTCGCTGTTCATCCGTTGACCGTCGGCACCCAGCCAGCCAGCCAGCCGAGAATCGGCGAGACAGATCGGGACGGGTTGTAGTTGATCATATGTTGAGTTCGAGGTGGTTGGCGGTCAACACAGCAAGAAGATCTCGGTTTCGGCGGCGGCCAACCCAGCTGTCGTGTAGCTTTTCCCCCCAAAAAACGTCATGTGTTAACTAGGGCCGAGACCGACGACTTAACCGACGACGATGCAGGACGCACGACCCCCCCCCCCCGGCCGTCTTCCTCTTATTGCCCATCGAACGCCCGCCATTATTAGCCGCTGTAGCAGCTAGCTGTCTAAACACTAATTGGATCAGAGCAAGCACGCAGACGTATCAGGGCGACAGTTAACCAGGCGGCTGCTACGACTCAGACTAGCGTATATGCGCAGTGTGCAAAAGCATCACGTCATCATTCGTGTGCCCTCCTATCCTCGTTCGAGGTGGGCGCCCGGTATACCTTCTCCCCCGCTCCACCTATTCGACTTTGGATCGCGCCCACGGTCGCCCCCCCCCCCTGCCGCGAGGGAGTGTGCCCGGGCGCACCCCAACAACGCCTACAGCTGCTATTGCCAGTTAGGCTTTGGGACCCGCGAACCCCCGAAATGCATGCCTTACGGGGTTAGGCCAGTCGGGGAACGGCCACTAATCCGATTTACTCTCCTATCCTATCCTATCCTGTCCTAACGTAAGCCCGACATTCCCTCACCCCTTGCGCTCGATGTTCTTTCATCGGCTTCTTTTCATCGTGACACGATGATCCCATGGTCCTCTTTTACTTTCTGGTTGTTGTTTCGTGGCCCAGACCTGTTAGCAACGGTAAGAAAAACGTCTACTTTACAGGCGTAACGTACGAGTGCATCGGGTGAAGACGATAGCTAGACCGATGCTGACAACGGAAATCACTTCGAATATAGTCATCGTTAATCGCGCCATGAGCGTAATTATAGAAGGCAAGGGGTGGATGATGAGGCAGATACGATGGATAATAAAATAACTAATCGCATAAGAATTAGTGACGTTTTTATATATATATATATATATATATATATATATATATATGTAAAGCCACTGCTTTTACTGGCTTTAGTTGTGGCCATCTTTACTTGGCGAAGCATATACGCAAATACTTAAACAATATTATAAGGTAATAAAAATAGTGATTGTGCTTGCGCGTACTAAATGCGCCTAGAATGACGGCATACCGACAACAGGATTCGTTAATTAAACGTCCATGCATAGTTATGCAAAAGTATGCAGCTAGATGAGATCATTAGTGTCTAGTACTCACAATCCCTTACACTTACAACATCTTAATCCAATTATACCGTACAAAGCAGGTTGATCTGTTGCAAAACACTATTGCTATCTGGCTAAAAACCAAGATTACTTAGACTACGAGGTTATAGAACATTCACAATTGCAGTAATGAATTTGTGCTAGTAGCGCCGATTTTTTTATTGGTGTATGAGCTCCTTTTTTACTCTTTCTTAAGACAGTCCACAAAAGCATGCTAGTTGATCTCTAAGAGCATGCAATATATATATATATATATATATCGAGTATAAAAAATATTTCAGCCGGTGTCTGTGGAAGTCGTACCGTTACACTTAAAGTCAGCCTCTCGTAGTTCCGCAACCGATTTGCCGCGCAGGTAGAACGGAGAATGGCAGGTCGTGTAGAGGCCAAGCCGGGGGTTCGACCGAAGCCAGCCAGATAGCCAGGACAGATGACAGTCGCAGGACAGCGGGTTCTCCGACAGACGGAGAGTTCGCAGCTTCTTCAGCCCGTCAAAGAGGTACCTGCGCGCACACACACACACACAGCAACGACGTCCGGGGTGAGATGGAGCAGCGGAAAACACGGAACCAGAACCAACCACCGTAAAGACGACCGGCGGAACGAACCCCCAACCATCGAAAGCGCTACCTAGCTACGTCAGGAAAACATCGTCGAAGCATTAGCAATGATCTACGGTTCTGAGTCGAGGACGAAGCTTTGGAACACATGCACAGACGATCCAAAAAACATTTCGACAGTAGATCGAACGATCCTCCGAAACTCATTCCCCCACGCATCCCCCGCTATGCATTGATTCGGCCATGCAAAGTTATACAAATGTATGCAGCTAGATGGGATCATTTATCTCCCGATCCGTATGTCTTTTCAAGTGGTAGCAACAACAACAACAACAACAACAGCACAAAAATGTTTGGCACTAGAAGGATCGAGGTCTGACAAGATTCCTCTTTCACCGCTTGGGATTAGTTAGCTGTGCATAGAGATTTGCCTATGTCCTAATACCAAAACTACTGCCGCGATTAACTCGTCGTTTTTAGCCATACGAGAAGTAGTAAAAGTAGTCGTAGTGGAAGTGCTGAGTAGTAGCAGAAACTAATAAGAGACGGCTTTGTTTGCTGGCGAAAAGCGCACTCACCTGGAAATTCTGGTGAGGTTGTTCTTGGAAAGTGTGATAACCTCGAGGTTTTTGAGCTGTCGCAGGGCTGCCTCGTCGACGCATGCAATGTGGTTTGCATCGAGCTGGAGAGTCCTCAACGATGGGCAACCGGCAAACGTCTTTCGAGAGATCAGCGACAGTTCATTCAACGATAAGTCCCTGCAACGATCCAAGAGGCAAAAAAATGGTGAGCCTTTAATAATGTATCTCCATATTCAAGTAATTTTCCAGCGACGGCGGCACCACCTCCACCACCACCAACAACAGTAACCGTACGGCTATTTGAAGTAAGCGTACATTCACAAAAAAACACATTAAATATATATATATATATATATATACCTGAGGGGCCGACAGCTATACCTGATACCAACTCGTTTGTTCTTAGTCCATATAGAATCAAAAACGAAACGTGTCTTCCCTCGGCCCCGTGTCGTTCTGTCCTCATCTGCATCCGCCAGATATAGTACCTTTATGTCTAGTCGAGAAATGTTGCTTGAGATAATCCCCTGCCTACGGATTACCTAATGCCGATTCAAACGGATTGCGTGCCCCTCCCTTAGTATGCATGATACCCGCTCACTGGCACGACAACAACAATAGTAACAACAACAACAAGCACAACGCTGGTAGAAACCACCAGCTATTTTTGCTGCCTTGTTATGAATACGTTCGGCCTGGCAGGCCATTAGCAATTTCTGCACGAATCACTCGCCGGCCACTTACCGAGCGTCCGTACGCTCTAGATCTCTGTTCCGACGGCGTCGCCTTCATTTTCAGCGTCAACTTGTCTCTACGTTGTTGTCGTTGTGGCTGTTTTTCTGTTTTTGTTTCGTGTCGATGCTGTTGATGTCACGAAGCACTAACGACCACTAACTCCTGCCGTTGCCCCTGCCGTTATAAATACCGCTTCCCTTGTTGTCGTCATTGTTTGAAATGTCGCTGCTAACGTAATCGCTGTTTCTATTTTTGTGTACTACAACTCGTCTAATAGTTGCTGCTATTATTGTTGTTGTTATTGTGGTGGCACTGTTGTTGTTGATAATGATGATGGCACTGTTGTTGTTGGTTGTCGTTGTTGTTGTTGTTGTTGTTGTTGTTGCTGTTGCTGAAAACGGCTATTGCGTGCCACTTTCAACGCCTTTATGTTGTTTAAAACCTCACAAACTTAAATAATAAAAAAAAACTTTGTCATAATTTGCGCTGCTAGTGTAGTTGGCAATCTACTTATCGATGTCACACCGATTGGCATAATAATGCAGCTCACTGAACGACTTTCCACATCTGGCCCTCACGATTTGCTCATTTCGGGCTGTGGCTGTTGTTTTTGCCACTAGTACTGTTTTGTTACTTGTCGTACTATTAATGTAATCACGGTAATCACTACCGTTGTTGCACTTATTTTTCGCGATTTCTGCGTTTACTCCTGCCCCCGGAATCCAGTTTGAGTTCCGTGATCGTTGCACTTTGCAAACAACAAGCTGAACTCAAGTTGACAAACAATCCGCTACCTATGATACTCTTATCTCGCAGTATCTCGCAGTTCGTCCGCCCTTCTTCACTCTTCACTACATGACGTGTGACCAAAAATAAGTCACCGAAATAACTGCGGCGTCTGGAGACGTCTTCTCATAGTGTCTACAGCAGTGAATGAATGTCACCTCGCGAAGTTGCACGCATTTCAGACGCTCACGTCACAGCATGGCGGTGTACGGCGGCCGTTCAATCAATCCATCATTTATCCATGGTAAGGTGTATAGACACGCATTGTGGGTTCCCCCCCGAGTGTATGTGTAAGGGCGCGAGTGTACCGAGTCCTTGTACCAGAGTCCTTCTGACGGGTTGATACCGTAATTCTCTCGCTGTGTTCGGTGGGAATCGACGACGCGACGCTGTGAGTGCCCGCGTCTAGCGTCTTCATATGCTTCTCAACGGCCTGCCACGATCGTCGTCGTTGCCGCCGCCGCCGCTGCATTGTACGACGCCATCCCACGTACGAATGGACTGCCAACCCGAAATCCCTGATGGTGATGATGATTACGATGAAGTCGCAAAATGAAGTCAAAGGCAGGCCAGACAGACAGACAGACGGACGAAGGCCAGAGCCGTTCCTCACAGGCGTCGCCGTTAGCGCCGCTATTCGACGGCGTCCGACCGCCGCCGCCAAGTTCTGCTGGTGTCAGCTAAATTTATTGCCGCATTCAAAACGAATGCACTGCTGACCTGATGGCAGCAGCGGCGGCAGCGGCAGCAGCAGCAGCAGCGGTCCATGCTAGCAAAGGACACCAACTGAGCCGACGGGAACAACCTCAAAGGAGTCCCGCTGTTTAGGCCGTGCTGGTCGCAACTGCGACTAAATGTGTTGTCGCTGGTGTTGTTGTTGTTGTTATTGTTGCTAGTGTTGTTGTTGTTGCTGCTGGTGCTGATGCTGGTATTGTTGTGCTTGTTGTTGTTGTTGCCGCCTCTGCTGCCATTGCCTTTGACAATATTTATCACAAAGCGGGGGCGCACAGAAACTGCTCTGATCGGCCGGTGGCTTGGAGCGTAATGACAACCCATCGAATAGACGGATGCCATAATTTTCTCACTTCTCAATAGTCGCTCCTGTCAAACGAGTTGTTGTCTTGTTATCGACTGTATAGATGGCCAATTCAAAGTAACTGGAACAAACTGTTTGTTGCCTGTCAAAGTGGCAACAACCACCACCACAACAACAACAGCAGCAACAAAGACTGCAGCTGTTGGAACGAATCATAATAATATATCAAAAATGATAGTGAGCAATAGTAATCATGTGCAGTAATATGATTAATAATGCTAGTATTTACAAAGCCGGCGGAAAGCGGGCATCAACGACTCAACAACGGTGCAAATCATAAGACCTGCAGCCGACACAGCAGCAACAACAACGGCTACAACAGCAACAACAACAGGAACAACAGGAACAGCCGCCACCAGAGCAACAGCAACAAATATATCGATATCGACAACGCCGATAACAACAACTGAGCAACTCAGATTATTCATTACTGGGATAAGTTACGACAACTACGTCAAGCAACGGCAACAATAACCACAGATACGGCAATCACAAGGACGACAACAGTTGCAACCGCGAGAATAAACACATGGCTGGCGTATAAATGGCCGCCAAACGAATTGCCGCGTCAAACGAAGTTCTAACCCCCCCTTCGACCTCACCATACTAAAGACTTCGAAAGTATGAACAGAAAGAAGTAAAGCAATATAGCAACGAAAACGGGCATTCGGCCACGATCACTCACGCTGTCGCAGACAAATCTGTCGTTTCACGCTGGGTTGTTCCACCATTCGATTCAACAATATGTCACTAAGATTATTTTTCTTAAAAGAAACTCGTCTCCCACGCATATGTCACGCACACAAGAAGAAAGAAAGGCGTACAGTTCTATGTGTATATATGTATGTATACATATATATATATATATATATATATATATATATATATGTATGTATATATATGTATATGTATATATATATATATATGTGTATATATATATGTGTGTAGAATCACCTAAATACGTGTGAACATATGTGATACTCACAGCCTGTGTAGATGCGACAGCGGTGCGAACAGCTCGTCTGATATCATCTTGAGCTTATTGCTGTTTAGTCGCCTGAAACCAAGCATGCATAGATCTATTAGATTCTCCATCTTTCTCTCTCTCTAGAACTCGAATATAAATCTCGGTAATATCCATCTAGACAACCTAGAACTGGAACGATCTACGTCGACGGTGATACTCGGGATCCTTTCCTAAAGATTTTAAATGGTCTAAGTTTGTAACACAGTTAATGAACGAGAGGGAAAAGATGTTATTGTCTGGTTCTCGCGGCTTCGTTTACGTTAGGTTCCTCCGCTGCACCGTCGTGCAAGGTCACTGTCTATTTATGGTTCATTTTCTAAACTAATGCATAGTCGTTTCTGGCAATGATGCCTTCACAGACATTAGACGTCGGATCCAGGCACGGCACGTAAATGCTGCTCTCTAGTCCGTCTTTCGCCTGATGCGATGGTCTCCGTCTATCTCTCGGCTTTGCACTGCAAGTAGCATCCTTAGCGGAAATTGTCTGCGTCTATATCGTGTGCTGCCTTACAAAGACCGCCACGTAAGATTCACCCGGAAGGCAAAATGTTTAATTGGATTCTTCAATCGAGTGGTGTCAGTCAATCTCAGATTGACGACATCATCCTGTCGTGCTTGGAGACAAGGCAGTGTTCGTACGGCAAACTTTTAGGGAAGCCACTGTACCGGCTTCGAATAGGCTACTAATGGAAAAGCCAGAGGCAGCTTTGCTCATGCTCGTTAAGCGGAAAATCGACCATTTTATCTTGAATGGCTAACACAATTCTCTTGTCGGATCCGTAAAACCAAGCGGATAATGCCGAAGTGTCGTCAGTTTATAACACAGAATTGATTCTTAGCTTTGGTTTATCAGGTTACAATATATATATATATATATATATATATATAGTGCTTTTTCAAGTGCTGCGGTGATTTCTGATTGCGTGCAACTGTCCTAAGCGAAAAAAATTCACTTTTCTACGTTGATCTTGAGCCTGTTTTCTTACACCATTTCGCAGTTGCGTTAAGGTAAAGGTTAAGGTAAGGAAGGAAAAAACTGTAAACGGTTACAGGGTTTTGCTAGAATGCCAACATCGTCAGTATACTCTGCTGGATAGACTTTTAAGTCACGTAAAAAATCTGCGAGTCCAATTGCATATAGAATAAAAGGAAAGGGACATGCTGAATCCCCTTGGACTATGCTGATAGTTTGCGCCATAGCAAAGATTATATTTTACTCCAATACAATATGAACAAGTCTAAACAGTGCGCCCTTTATGTTGAACCATGTGTGTAGCGTGTCTAGTAAACGGTCCCTGAAGAGGCAATCGAAGCCAGTTTGAACATCAATAAAAAAAAACAGCGTATTTGAGTTCCTTGTTAGAAAGGAGATGTAGTACATGAATTAAAACAAATGCAGCTGCATCCGACGTCGATCGTCCTTTTACCGACCGTGTTGTTCTGCTGGAATTTTATCTTCTACGCAACAGCATAGTTGGCCAATGATAAGCGACGCTATCATCTTGTAAAAGACGCTCGTAAGTGCTAAGTGTGTCTATAATTTTATGGGTCAGTTGCATCCTCCGTTCACTTAAATATAGGTTGCAGACAGTTTTGTTGACACTCATATCAGGGATCTTGCCTTGACAAACACAATCATCGTGTAATTTTTGTTACATCACAACAGGGCACATAATGTCGATGGTTGGCTTTAGGCACATAACTGCGACTTCGACATCGTTCGCACTAAAACCGAAAAATTATTTTAAAAGGTCCTGCTCTGGTAACACGATGTATGTCGTTGCAAAATTTGTAAAGTGGGCTACCCACTTTTCGTCATTTATCAGTGGCTTGGAATGCAGTGGTTTCCTTGGAAGGAGCAGTCATGGTTTCTGCACGCTTGCCGAGATTAGCCTAATGCGTTGTTGTTCTTCGGAGTACCGCCTTTCTTCATATATCTAAATATTGGTTTCGTTTCGGCCCGCATTGGGTATATGTATATATATATATATATATATATATATATAAATTGTTAATGTATTTCGACATCAGAACAAGGATATATGCTTCAGTAGCATGACCGATAATGCAACGGTAGAGAAGAATGTAATAGAGATAGATGCCAGCATATCTCCAATACGCTGTCACTGTCTAGATATATGTACTGCGATTTAATAATGAAATTGTGAACGTGTATGCTAATTTGTAAGAGGGCGTGGAGAAATCCAAATCTTGATGTACACTCACATGTGCGTTTTACGTGTGTATGTATATTTGTTAAACAAATCTCGTTTTCAGCGCAATTCGCATTTAATGGCAGCTTCACTTATCGAACACATATACACGTGCATATATATATATATATATATATATATATATATATATACATGTATATATATATATATATATATATATATATATATATATATATATATATATATATATATATATATACATGTATATATATATAGAGTAGGACAGAGGGTAACTGGATTTTTTCAACGGACGGTGCGATGTTCGACGAATACCGTTGATGCGACAAAAATTGCCGATCGAAGCTTGCTATTTATCTTGCGGAGCTCGGCTTAACTCATATGCGGCCTCACGTCGTCTTGGTGAACGATAATGCCCCTACTATTCACGAGATTGTGACTCTTCATTTGGAGGAGTGCACCAGTACACTTTCGTCCAAAGGAAGAGTCACTATCTCACAAAAAATGCACTATGGTTAACATTGCAGTAAAACCCCCATCGTTGGTCACGGGCCACAAGAACTGGATCCAAGCACGCACACTCACTGTGTGCAAACCAAGAGGAGCATTTTGTTAGACGCTGTACTCTGGTTGCGTTCGCTCAAATCATGAAATACCTTTTGATTCAACTTTGACGCGCAACGATGGGCGCAAAGGACGCGATTAAGGATGGTTATGTAAAACACCCCAAGGCCATGGCTGGTTCAGGCGTAGTCATTCGAGGACTCTATTTCAAACAAGCGGCCTTTCTCTAGGCGTAAGATGCCTAACAGAACGGGGCTTATGCTTAAGTTGCCGGAACTTGGCAAATCAATTGTAGCACAAAGTCTCTGAAATGCTGTTCGCGCCGAATACGCTTTAAATACTTCGGACAGTTTCTGTAGCTGTAAGGCCGTTATTGAAGTCATGTTAAATTAACGCCCATAACTTGAATTTTAGCTAGCGAAAACAAAAGAATGAGAATGTTTTACAAACTTTTCGAAAATTCTACGGTTCAGTTTCATTCTGTCCGGCCGTATATATATATATATATATAGAAAGTACACGTTTGTTCACAGAATAGTGGAACTGCTGATCTTTCGCCGTTTTCCTACAGCCGCCCGATCGCGACTGGGCGACGTGATGCCATGCGCGTCCGGGGCTGGACCGGGTCGCATACTTCTTATCGTTTCCATTTAGACAGGCGGAGTGCCATAGATAGGCGGGCATAGCCGAAAAGACTTTGACACACACGAGAAAGAAAAACAACAGCCAACCGTAGGCCAACGAGGAAGAGGGTACAATACGAAAAGAAGAAGCAGCAGCACCAGCACCAGGCACACAGGAAAACACACACGCAGAAAAGCAACAAGAAGGTCTGATCGTCTCCCTCCACTGGGCCGAAACGAAACAGTGTAGAGACAACAACACAGGAGTGGGCTGGTGTGACAGCAACAGCAGCGGCGGCGGTGACAAGAATGGTAGCGTAGCCGACGCCGACAACAACCGTCGAAGACCTTGCATCATCGAGTAATTACTTTGGCACTGCTGAGATCGAGCGGGCGACATCAAGAGCCCCGAGAGAGAGAGAGAGAGAGAGAGAGATAGAGCTCAGAGTCGAATTGCTGCCGCTCGATACCGCTCTGTCGTATCCGATCGGAGTCGATGTGATAATTGACCGAATCAAGAACTTGAAAGATTATACTCGTATGTCTTAACTTCAGCGGATTCATCGTTAGTTGATTGCTGATGAGCTGCTGTCCATCCTGCGGGAACGCGTGGATGGATCGAGGGTAGTTGCGGGGACGACAGAGGAACTCGTTGTCCGAAGTCGTGTCGATGATGTCTCGACGTCCAACCGTGACGATACGCGTATTAGGCAAGCAACATAATAATAATAATAATAATAATAATAATGATGACGATGATGACAGCTGTAGGTTCATATGTCTCTCAGGCACAACAAGGCACACCTCATGTCTTCGTTCTCCCGTGTCACGTGTTCTCCCATGATCTCACACACATGCCGTGTGCCAACGACCGGCGGGCATCGGCAACCGTACGTATTCTTCATGTGGCAGCCAATTTGCCACTTTGGTTGTACGAAGACTTGGCAGCTTGGCTTCTCGCTGCAGCTTGACGTGTCTTCGGCCGCTAGAGCCCATAAGCACGACTCGCAGCTGGTTAACAAGGATGCGCGTCGCCAGTATTGCTAATCATACAAGTTGCTGTTAATGCTGCTATCATTGACAACATTGTTGTCGCTGTTAGAGCACAGATAAACCTCAACTGAAGAGCAGTCGGTACGACGAAAGTAGAGCACAACAATCATCTTCACTTTTGTATTTGTTTCAGTCTGCTGAAAAATACTTCAGGGTTTGATGTCGAAGAGAGCATTGTGTGGTGGCTCTTGTCCGTTATATGTTGCGATTTTTTGCGATATTCCTCAAATCTAAACAACGTAGTAGCTGATAGAATTAGAAAAATGGATGTAGAAAAAATTCGCGCGTACTACTTATTGTGCTACCTAAACAGTTAAGATCAAATAAGCTGATTAATAAATCCGGCAACATTGACAGAGTTATAGATGTATAGCATTGGCCACGGGAGATCTACGCGCTGGAGAATTTTCTTGCAACGGCTGTCATTGGATATACAAAGTGGTAACGCCACAAGGGAGCAATTGTTTGCTCCCCATTATGAATTAAATCAAATGTGTTTTACAGTCGGTTAAACATGTTTTTAATACGTGCGCTTGACGATGCAAAGCCCACGTTACTCTAGCTTGCTTAACTTCTTTGAAAAAAAAAATATATATATATATATATATATATATATATATATATATCCGTAGCAAACTAACAAATGCTGAATGTGCTTATGCAAATATGCACAAAATGATAGTAATCGAGAATAGAAAAAACACCGCAAACTTAGGCACAGAACAAATAAAAGCTCAGTTCCACCGTTTCCACTGCGCCGTTCTGAAAGGCATTCTGAACTTGGCGCGAACATCTGGAAGATCCCAGATATCTGGACTGGAGGGTGCCGTTCTCAACAGACTTCCAAAGTAAGTCTAATTCTCTTTACAATCGTTCCCCGGAGGTTGGACACTACAGCCCACGCTATCTAGCAGCGCACCATTAGCCGACACCGCATCAGCAACGGCAGGCTGCAACCTGCAACATCTTCAGCAATCGGGAGAAGGCCATCGTTCGTATATGTGTAGTTTTCGATTCACAACCTCGATTTACCTTCTCCGTGACGTTAGACGAGAGCGAGCCCGTTGACGGGTGGCCAGTTGCGGCCGCCGTCTTCCATTAAGCTAAAAGCCCATAGGAGCCACCCGAAGAAGCGTTACGATTGGAGGTAGGTGGAGCATAGGAGAGAAAGAACTACTAAAGTAAGACAGAAGGAAAGATGTCTTCTCGAGCGTCTAGTTGGTGCCATCTGGCCGACCCACGAAGTTCCCCCCTACTCTAACAAATGCTCCTTTCAAGCGGTTGCTTTCGATCCGGCGGGCCGAACGGGATGACGCCATCATGTACACAGGAGTTTTTTTTCCATGGCCACAAATCGGCAAAAGACCCTACTCCTAAGTCTGTGGGGCAACGAGGAAGGCAGAGGTAGGTCTGAGAAGAATCTATCCCCTTTATCCATCCTCAGCTGCTACCATAGTAGCCCTAGCTCAACTGAACACCCTGAACGCAACGATCAACAATTGTGTTGAATTCCGCTAGGTTTAGTGCGCGTGTAAATCGTATTAGCAAATTCCAATCAACCGTTTTAAGCCCTGCTTAGTGCTTCCAATTAAGTTAGACTTCGCGTAATAATACGTTATGGTTAGGCGCTAGTGACACTGTGTGATCCGTGCGCATTTTAGGACACCTGCTCATCTCAATGCTTCTTGCGAGACATCAGTGGAAGTATTCTGGGTCAGATAGATAACACAACCCTGCAGGACTGAATGTATCAGAAGATACCGGACCTCCGCCTTATTTTGAATACTGCTGGACATTCACTTTGCAACGCACACGGTATCAGACGATTGTCCCCGGCTAAGAGAGTGAAGACAGCCGATAAACCGTTTCCGACAGCCATACATTTCATTCACCCAAATCGGGCTCGACCCCTGTGTCGGTCTGCAGCTGCTGCGCTATGTAATCGAATCATAGGAGAGAATCAGCCTTGTGAGGCTTCCATACTCTCGTCGCTTGCTTGGACGGGGTCACAATATGAGACTGGGCTCCAGGTCCACGTGCCAATCGTTTTTCGTACAAGAGCTTCTTATAGCTATGGAAACCTGCGGCGTGTTGCGACGGGGTTCAGCTCTGACGACTAATGTGCCCTCCACTTTAGTTTACTTTACAGGTAGTCGATACACACGATACTTCCAAAATGTTGTGTAGACGTGTCTGTTGGCAGGTATTCTCACTTCTACCTCGTCCAAATACGCGTATGCATTGTTGTGTAACAAACTATGCCACACTCCGCTAAAAGAAAAGTGACTAGCTCAACAAAATAAAGCCATCATTTCGCCGTTTAAACCGGTTAGGCAGTTTAAGCAAAATGATGGCTTCATTTTGTTGGGCTAGGACGAAAACAAAGCGTAACTGTTTTCATCTGGTGGGAGTGCTACATCGGAGATTACAGCGAAAAAGTGATCCGAAAGTTTCATTACATGGTTGACCTGCCGGCCTTTATGCCCCGCAGCTTGTCAAGTTCAAAATATATTTGATTGTCCACAACTAGAGATCCAACTTCAGTCCAGTCATCCGTTTATATGACTTACAATCGTTCGAGAGATTCAAGGTCGGCGAAAGCATTCTTGTCCACTGTGTGCAGTCCATTATCGTGCAGTTGCCTGAAATTCACAAAACAAAGCAAGTAAGAGTTTGTAAAAATTGCAATAATATATACGAGGTGTGTTCAAAAAGTATCGCGACTTTTGAATTTTCGCGGGTTACGTATATTCGAATTTCGATTTTTTGTGGCGTTATGTTGGTACTCATGTCTCTCACTTATGCCGACAAGCTCGGCCATTTTGAATGTTCACTTAATTGTTGACAGCTGCTTTGCTTGCACGTGTTTTGGATCGTCTTCGATTTTTACCTATTCAAAAAAATGGATCAAAGAACCTGTATCAAATTTTGTGTGAAAAACAAAATTAAGTGCGCGGATGCATTCCGAATGTTGACTGTGGCATACGGAGAAGCTACCTTGGACCGAAGCAACGTTTATTGGTGGTACAAAATGTTCTCAGAAGGCCGAGAAGATGTGAACGACGAAGAGCGTGCCGGACGCCCGAGCACTTCAACAACAGACGAAAAAATTAAAGAAGTGGAGAAAATGGTATTGGCCAATCGTCGAATCACCGTTAGAGAAGTTGCTGAGGACCTAAACATATCGATTGGCTCGTGCCATTCGATTTTTATCAATGATTTGGGCATGAGACGGGTCGCCGCGAAATTCGTACCAAAATTGCTCAATTGCGACCAAAAACAGCATCGCATGAACATTGCTAATGAGATGTTGGATGGCAGGGGCGTGGTGCATCATGAGTTCTTGCCACAGGGTAGGACGGTCAATAAGGAATATTACCTGCAAGTTATGCGCAATTTGCGCGAAGCAATCCGCCAGAAACGCCCGGATTTGTGGTCACACATCGTTGCTTGTGCGCGAGTTTTTGGCCAAAAACAACACACTAATGATGCCGCAGCCACCGTATTCCCCAGATCTGGCCCCCTGTGACTTTTTCTTGTTCCCTAAACTAAAGAGGCCCATGAAAGGACGACGTTACGCTACGCTTGACGAGATAAAGACGGCATCGAAGGAGGAGCTGAACAAGATAAAAAAAATGGTTTTTTGAAGTGCTTCGAAGATTGGAAAAACCGTTGGCACAAGTGTATAATATCTCATGGGGATTACTTTAAAGGGGACAAAATAGATATTCATGAATAAATGAATAATTTAAAAAAAACACAAAAGTCGCGATACTTTTTGAACACACCTCGTATATATATATATATATATATATATAACAGATTTAGGCGCTCATTTATATCTGTATGACTTCTTTGACAATTTAAGATAAATTGGAACACTGTTACACTAACTGTGCAAAGCTAATTTTAATAAGACATTTGCTTATGTATATACACAATACGACAGGTATATGTGCTGAACGTACGTATGCATACGTATTATCGAAGAAATTGTTCCCGAGATTTGTTGCTTTGGACTCAACTTCTATATATAAGCCAATCAACATATCTTAAAATATGTTCGCCTGGATTTTGCTCTTCTGATACGTGTATAATCCAAAATGTGTTTGTGCAGTTATTGCTTGTAGACAATTGACCTCCAGTGAACATATGTTACAGTCTTGCCTATATATATATATATATATGAAGTGAGCTTTTGCCAGAAGTAATTAGTTTCTCTTGTTAAGTTTGATAGAGGATTGTAAGATCGAGTATCATTATCGTCTGGGGTCTCTGTTTCTTACACGCTAGGCATTGCCAGGTAAACCGAGACATAGATGAGTTTTAGCGATGCAGCCATTACCTAAAAGGTCCTTCTCACCCCGACACTGCAGCACGCTGCGGCGCTAAGCAGCGATGCTGCCTCACCGTAGACGCGTTCTTCCAGCGTTACAGAGTCCACTCTTCTATTCAGAGTAATAGCATCGCAATTGCATACATTCGTTCCCCGACCCGACTACTTGAGAGCTTGAACCAGCTCTTGACGAGAGAGTGTAGAACATAACGTTTCTGTCTCTTTCCGTATCGTTCACTCTATCTGAGTGTCATGCAGCACTTTCACTACTTTCCCTCTTCCCGCCTCATCCAGGCAACGTCGTCGGACCTCGGAGACTGTTCCCCTACATACATTTCCGAGCTACACACACACACACACGCAGTAAGGATGGGTCAAAGATTCACAGATGGACCCTGTTGACGTCGTCGTCGTCGTCGTTTGAACAAGACGCAAGCGTTCGTTGGTCGGGCTTGCCAAGGCATCACAGTTTGGCAAAAACCGCAGCGAAGAGTTAGATGGGCTTCCCAAACGCGTTGGCGGATAGCAGAGCAGAAGCAACCGTATCCGTCTTCATTACAGCACAGCACACCATCCCAGCTTCGCTTCGCTTCGTCTTGTCGAGCAGAGGTTGGTCATCTGGCGGCCGAGAGGGCCGAGCCCGTAACAAATGCCCTGCCAGCCGCCACTGAATACGACGCAATGCGTCTTGTCTGCGCCGTCTGACCCTTGTACTCCACTGCTAGAACTCGGTTGCAGGTCTGACGGATGCAAGCGATCCCTATGTTCCCTATGTTCATCTCTTTCTCTGTGTGTGCCTGTCTGTCATCGAATCGCGGCAGATCCGACGATGGCTGACTTGCGTCAACACCAAGATGTCCGAGACCGAAAACCTCCAGGCGTAGGCGCTGTGTCGTTGTGCTGTTTGTCGGTAGCGTAGCAGCGCATAACTTTATTCGAAGAAATCGTTCCGTCGCGCCGAAAAACTTGTACAATAATGGAAAAATATCAGGAGGAGGCGGCGGCGGCGGAACCGTTGGGAAAAAGCTGTCAGCTGGGTCGCTAAAAAGTTTGCTCCACAAACCACTTCGAAACGTTTGTATGTTTTTGTATATTGGTTTCTGTCCGAACTTAAAAACGTTGCTTTGTGAAAATCGGCATGTGGCAGGCTACAAGTACTGCGCAATCAGCAAAAGACTTCGATAAATGACCCGAATTCGCCAGAGAAGCAGCATAGCGCTACTTCGTGATATATCTCTGTTAAAACCTTAGGAAGGCATTTCCATCTTAAGCTCTCTTCGAAAGGCACGCAGCTCTAGAGTTACGAGTCATTGTGAACCCTACACGATGCGTAATAGATGGCGAAAAATTGCTCCTTGCATAGTTCGGTAGTTTCTATGAAGGTACGTCGATTATTATTATTATTATTGCGTGACATGCTAAAGTATACCTACTCAACTATATTTGTAAACTGAGAGATAAAGCCTTGGTTCCTAGCTGGTAAACCTAACAGTTTTATAATATGTGGTATACATGTATACCTTTTTAACATTCCATGGTATGGCTTGACTAAAATGAAGACAAAGTGATAGCATATAGTATTGCCTAGCAGCAAAGACTAGGAAGAAGTGAAATCAAGTATGCCTGTTCACGAAATGGCCACGGTTGTACTGAGGGAGTTCTTTAGAGGAAGAGGCTAAGAAGCCATTTTTTAGCCGGATATAAAACCTCTTTCACCAAGGCAAGATTCCTTAAAATAGTGCTTGGCACCTCACGCAATTCGAAGAATCGTATGATTTACGCCCCCATGGGGACTCTCCCACTCATTGAAGAGCTTGTGTCTCATATCTCAAAGGAATACCAGCGCTGGGACAATTTCTAACGAAAAAGATGCGCCTGAAGTCTGTCGTACAGCAGCTATGGACACGCAAGTATGGAAAGTCCCCTTGCAAAAGCTTCAGAATGTGCTGACGCGTTACTAAAAATAAAACATTTTTATTATATAACACAGGGGAAAGCTAGTAGGGCGGTTCTTAAAAAGCTTGTGGGCATTCCCGGAAGCAGGGGGGAGACATAGGCGATGGATATCCTCGAAATACGTTCGATCTAACTCCCTTCTGTAGCGACTTTCTGTTGCATAGGTTTCGTGTGTGTTGTCGAGCCCGGTGGCGTGGTACATTCGCGTGCATCTTGCGACCGGAAGAGACTCATGGGTAAACGGGTTCGATCTCCACCATTGCACATTTTTATTTATTGGGGTCTGTTTTATGAAGCAGTAAAATGTTGGCTGAGAGTTAGTCCAAAAACGTTTGTATGTAAACGCCTTGCCAGATAAACGATGTAACGATTTGCCGATAGCTTATTGAACGCACGCACAGCCCGACTTATTGCAATGAAGCTAATGTCTCTGCATGACTCCCGTTATTGCTGAGTGTTTCGACCATTCATCCTTTATATGACAAAGATGGCATTATATTAGGTTGTGTATCTAGGTGCAATAATTACACAAAGCTACGTCGACCCTAATTGTGGGATACGCATGTAAGTCGCGGTTGAAAAAGTTGCAGCGTCATCACTACTTACAGTATTCGCAGCTTTCGAAGACCTTTCAGGTCATCTCGGTTGAGTACTTCAATGTTGTTTCCTTCCAGTTCCCTGAAATAAAGCAAGAGAAAGTCCAGGTTAACACGGTTCGGTAACACGCTCTTGTGCCAGATATTCAGATGCTACTGCTTTGGATTAACTCCTAAACATCCGAGTTGAATCGGAAGAGAGTATTTAAAGTCATGAGGGGCAAAGCGCACTCGGAGGATAAACTCTTTTTAAGTGACATCACAAATCAATCAGAGATGACCCAAAGGATGAGTGCATTTTATATTGCATAAATCTAGTTTGCCCTTTGCCGCAGGATTTGGGACGTTAGGGCATCTATAAGCTCTATTCAGTTTGATGAGTTATATATATATATATATATATATAATCTTCACATGTACTTATCTTTATAAATACAGATAAGCGTAATAACAGCACTAATAGCCATAACGACAACAATAGCAGCAACAACAACAGCAAGAACACCACCCGCAGCAACAATATAGCAAAATTCACTGAGATAACCACTGGGTACCTCTACGTAGTCATTTTGTGTTGGTTGGCACATTTTCCGGCATCACAAACGGTCTTGTGTAGCGGCTTACATCTTAAGGTAGCGCTTTACCTCTGCCGACACGCGTATATATATATATATATATATATATATATATATAATATAAACCACGAAAATATTCACACAAATATCTACTAACGCAGTGTGCCGACAAGGTTGCAAACCTCATCATTGTACCATCATTGTAACAATACAGGCGAGAGTGAGTAAACAAGGAAAACGGCAAACCACCGACCCCGCCCGCTTGCCTTCTCCAACAGCATCAATGAGCACGACAGGAAGGAGAAGAAGTAGTGGAGGAAGGCGAAGAGGAAAAACCGCGGCGGCAGCAGGAGAAGCAGGATCAACGGTGGCTGAGGCATACTACTCAAAGTAGCTGTACGAATGGTAATAAGCGTTAGTGAGAGCAGTCGTGCTAGTTAGAGCGGTGGTGTAAGAGCAGTGAGCAGTGGCAGCTAGCAGATGAGGAGAGTAAGAGCAGCCGTCGTAGTGGTGATCATAATAATAATAATAGTTACGCCGCAATAAGCAACACAGGCGGTTAGGCTATCCGAAGGCGAGTTTTTGGGGCGGGGGGGGGGGGGGGGGGCGACTTTGGGGGCGTCTGCGTGCGTGACGTATTGCGCCTACGGTGCGCGGCAGGTCGGCAGGTCCTTTGGCCTCGCAGTAGGAGGTATGCTACCTCTACGCCAGGGCACGCAGTCCACTTAACAACAACAACGACAACAACACAACTGGCATATAGATGTTATTGCTCTTATTGTTGATGCTGCTGCTGTCGTCGTCGTTGTTGTTGTTATTGTTGATGCTAATGTTGTTGTTATTTTTGCTGTTGTAGATGCTAATGTTGTCGTTATTGTTGTTGTTGTAGATGCGAATGTTGTTGTTATTGTTGTTGTTGATGCTAATGTTGTTGTTACTATTGTTGTTGATGCTAATGTTGTTGTTACTGTTGTTGTTGATGCTAATGTTGTGTTGTTATTGTTGTTGTTGTTGATGCTAATGTTATTTTTATCGTTGTTGTTATGCTAATGTTGTTTCTACTCTGAATGTGTTGTCGTTGTTATTATTATTATTACGGTTGTTGTTGTTGTTGCTGATCTGTCGTCGTCGTTGCTGATGTTAATGATGATGATAATGATGATGATTGATGTTGTTGTTGTTGTCATTGGTACTGTCGGTATTATAGTTAGTTTCGGCCTCATCATATCAGGCTGACCCGATTCGATCCACCCCACCAAGATGCGAATATATTTCATTATGGCGATCGGCGGTGATTCAGGCCGGCACCACACAGTTATACATCTTCCCTCTTGCTTCCGCTTGTGCTCTTCGTCCCTATAAGCATATCGGGCGCCATAGAGGTTCGTTTCCGTCAGGAAATACATTACTACATGTCGAGGATGATGATGACTACTAATAATACAAGTCAACAAACAATCGACTGTTGCTTGAACGATAACTAAATCAAGTGAATCAGAGGTAGAGACGAGAAAGACAGAGGAGCTGCTAACTATGGTGGTTAGGTTAAGAACAGTCCTCACGCTACATTAAATAGACGACCCTTGTAAGGAGTGGTTTCAGTAGATCTGCTGCGATAGTAAAGCTTGGTGTTTATTGACCATTGCATTGTGATGATAAAGATGATAATTCCTTTATATATATATATATATATATATATATATATATATATATATATAAAGGATTCATCATCTTTTTTCTAGACTTGTATATGGCACTTTGTTGGCATCTCTCTGTCTCTCAGGGAAGGATGTCGATGAATAAGCAACGTTGGGCACGATATGGAATCAACTCGGTGGGAGCTGCGTATACGCCCAGACCAGCTGCAACTGTTCCTGCTACCGTAATGGCTGGTGATATTATGGCTTCGTGGTCACCGCGCGCCCCGGGAGATTACAAAATTCCCCCGCGGCAGTAGCAGCTCCAAAAACGGCACATGAAGCCCAGCGAGAGACTGACGTATCGACTCCAGATATTGGCAGGCGGCAGGCCAAACACGCGCAAAGTGACACAAGGATGTGTATATATATATATATATATATATATATATATATATATATATTTACTCACAGCTGGATAGCCGACTGGTAGAAAAGAATTATGTTTATTCTATTCCGAAGCATCAACAGGCGAGAGTATCCAGAGCGGAAACCGCCATTTTGACTAAACATTTACACCCAAAGGCAGGATTTGCGTGTACATTACAGTGTAGGAATTATCACGCAAGACCTTTGCTGAATGTCAAACCAACTGTAATACTGGTCGTGGTTTTTCTCATTGTTGTTATTGTTGTTACTTTTGCTGTTCGTGTCCTGGTTGTTGTTACCAGGATTTTTTTTGGTGCGCCTGTGCGTTTATTAAAGTACCTATTTTTCTTCTTTGGTATTGTTGTTCTCTCCGCTCGTTTTGTGCAGAGAGGTCATAAGATTTGCCGGACACCTACCACATGATTCTACTTCAGTACACAAAAACGTTTGAAACGTTACTTTTGTTTAAGTCGCACGGGTGGCGGATCGACCAACAAACACTTCGCATAGACACTATGTGCATTCATACTCTAGATATGCCTACATAGAAAATATTGTGATGATTTAATAATAATTTACAATACGTTTGCACACTCTGCAGTGTTCGCTTTTAATTTTTTATTTATTTTTAAATTTTATATTTAAATACATTATATTTAAATACATGTACATATACTCTAGTTCGCATCGTTTCAAAAAGCAATCGAGAGGACAGTGCCGCGCAGATGACCTAAGAGCCGTGGGCTGGATCTCTATGTTATCTCACACACTGATTGGTTTACTTGCAAACGACGACGACGACGACCCTCCGTGTCGATTCGGCGTCTGGGGTCGCCTAAGTTATGCGAAGTCCCCTGCCCCCATGTCGGATTTTATGTCGTTTACCATGTCGGATACGTCGCAAATCATAAACGAGATTGAAGCAATGAGCCTGCTGGCTGTCGTGTGGTTGTTACTGTTGTTGTTGTTGGTGCTGCTGCTGCGGCTTTTTCTTCTTTTGCTGTTCTGTGCTAATAATTCCCACTACTGGAATTTATCTTTGTCTTTTTTCTACTACTGGGAGCAGCATAACTACCATAACTATAACAACTATTGATACTATTAATATAACCATGGTAGCCACATCGCTCATTTTTTCTATTGCCGTTTTCATCTCTCTCTCTCTCTATGCCTATCTCAAGTGTTACGTTGGGCGCCGAAGCTGTCTCTAAGCCTCTCTCCTTCGACAGGGTTACGTACATACTTTGATACGTACAACCGTCACGACGCTGGCTATTCGCCTCTTGACAGGCTTGTTCAGTTAGTTTTTTTCCCACTCTCCGGCTGTTTCACTCAGACATCCAGGCACGCAAGCACTCTCTTTGTTGTTGTTGTTGTTGTTGTGTTGTTGTTGTTGTGTTGTTGTTGTTGTTGTTGTTGTTGTTGTTGTTGTTGTTGTTGTTGTTGTTGTTGTTGTTGTTGTTGTTGTGTTGTTGTTGTTGTTGTTGTTGTTGTTGTGTTGTGTTGTGTTGTTGTGTTGTTGTTGTTGTTGTTGTTTGTTGTTGTTGTTGTTGTTGTTGTTGTTGTTGTTGTGTTGTTGTGCTGTTGTTGCTATTGTTGCTGTTGTTGTTATCGTCATTCTTGTTGTTGTCGCTCTAAGTCCGGGCCATTGCCAATGTTGTTGTTGTCGCTCTTAGTCCGGGCCATTGCCGATGTTGTTGTTGTTGTTGTTGTTGTTGCTGTTGTTATTGTTGTTGTTGTTATTGTTGTCGGTCGTTGTTGTCGTTCGACAGCCTCCACCTGACCGCTTTATCTATGACCTGACGTTGTTGCTGCTGCTGCTGCCACTGCAGCTATTGACAACTACTACTACTACTACTACTGAAGCTTTGGGGTCGTGGGCCACTTAGCCACGCAATGCTACGCCACCGGCACACTACTTTGACATGACTAGTTCCACCACCACAGCCACCGCAATGACTACTTTAACAAGTACGACTCAGTAGGAGATCCCCCGTCGTCATCGCTATCGGCGGAGGCGGCGACATGGGCCCGCCG
Organism: Dermanyssus gallinae; assembly: GCA_003439945.1. Classification (NCBI taxonomy): domain Eukaryota; kingdom Metazoa; phylum Arthropoda; class Arachnida; order Mesostigmata; family Dermanyssidae; genus Dermanyssus; species Dermanyssus gallinae. Next base: position 927,785 of record QVRM01002221.1, read on the forward strand.
TACGCAGCTAACTAACGCATGTCACCAGTGACACGGCAGACTCTAATGGTACTGATGATTACGGGCAATGCTGGCTCACAGATGCACTCGTCACTGCACTGTTGAAGCTGACCAACACGTAACAACGACACGCCAGCTAGCCTGTCGTAATGACCGATATGGGCGGCGGCAGCAACTTTTCTCTCTAAGATGCGTTTATATATATATATATATATATATATATATACAATTTGTTAAAAAAAAATATATATATATATATATAGCTCAGTGCACAAAACGACCGCTCTGAAACCAGGACTCCTGCATTAGACGCAGCACATTTACTTTCGAGGCACATATATTTCGTAACATTTGCGGAATTGAGCTGTAAATCTGAAGAAATAACTATACGCATATTTATAGCTAACCCAACTCAGCATTAGCTTCCTTTCGTGTTACATTCATGCAATGCCATGTTTCACACAAGCATACAATTGACCAAAAGCTTCGACCGTCTCGGGACGAGGTGAGCGCCATTTTGCCCGTTGAGTACATGATTGCACCTCATAATGTTATCAGTAGTAGCAGCATCCGTCGTCGTCGTAGTAGCGGTAGATCAAGCCTTGGTGGTGGCATGGTGCATTCGCCATGTGCGCCTCACGAGCGGAGGAGACACACGGGTACATGGGTTCGATCCCCACCGTTGCACCGGTTTGTATTTATTGGGTAATCCATTGTATAAATCAATGCGAGGTGGTTCCGTGGACGTTCAATATTGGCTGAAGGTCAATCCTAAAAGTCTAGCAACAGTAGTAGTAGTAGTAGTAGTAGCGTCGAGCCCGGTGGCGTGGTGGCATGCGTCTGCGCCTCGCGACCGGAGGAGACACATAGGTGCGCGGGTTCGAACCCCACCATTGCACCAATTTGTATTTATGGGGGTAGTCCGTCTAAGAAGTAATGCGAAAAGCAGTCCCATGGACGTTAAATCTTGGCTGAGAGTCAGCCCCGAAAGGATTTTTAGTAGTAGTAGTAGTAGTAGCGATCTCGGCACTTACGTACCACAAAAGCACGTCTCGCGTGATGATCGCGCTTGAACGCGCGTGTGTACTGGACCTCTCTCTATACGCTATCTATTCGCGTTACGTTACGGATGCGATCAACGTTCAGCAACGGTTCGACAACAGGTCGAGGCGATCGATTGCCGAGAGTTGTGTGCAGCAATCAGCCGTACGGTCACTTTCCGCCTTTTCTTTCTAGTCTGATGTTCGTCTGACACTTTCTTATTCTGCTACCGCTGCTGCTGAAACTTCTGCACTTTCGCGTCTGCGGGCTGCCTGCGCATGAGCCTCCTTGCACGAACACACGGGTCGTGATGGTGGTCGTGGTGGTGGTGGAGGTGGAGAAAGATCGTGGCAGTCGCGGTCAAAGCCGCGTGCAAAGCTGGTCTTGTTCGTTGCCGATAAGGACAAAAACCTCGTTGTCATCGTTGACCCCGTCATGCCAGATTGCCGGCCGCCCGCCATACCGTCCGTCTGTCTATCCACACGTATCCATTTTTATTTCGCAACATTACTATATATCTGCAACACCCCCCCCCCCCCCCCACGAGCGTGAGGTTGATGCATCGTGAGTGATCTCGGTGTGCTCGGGCGTGTTAACTAAGCGGTGCCGTACTGCGGTGGCGACGGAGGGGAAGGGACACAGAGATCTACAGAGAACAGACAGAACCTCCCTCTGGAACATCATCCATAGGCAAATGATACGACACCGATCACGTGGTTGATCTTTGATCCGACAATGCGGCTATGCAGTCGACATCATCAGCTCCTTGAGGAGTAGCAGGTGAAAAGCAACAGCCATTCATTCAGCATTTGTCTTGTGAGGTCCCGCTCTTCAAACGCGCCGAACGACCAACCGAGCGCTCCTGCCAATACTATAGCTACTGCAACGAAACACATAACCCAACGCAGCCGCCGCCTTGAGAAGAACGAAGTATCGTCGGTGATGACGACTCCGCAACATATGCCACCGATCCGCTACCCTGTCTGCAGTTAAATTATCCAATTGCGAACTATATATATATATATATATATATATATATATATATATATATATACGTGTGCATACAGATACGTACAAATAATGAAGGTACTATATGTTTGTATATATATATATATATATATATATATATATATATATATATATCTTAATGAAAAGCCAGCAATTTGGCTAACCTCCTATCCTACGACAGGCTTTGGAGATCAACAGCTCATTGGCCATACTACTAACAACAATAATGGTGATGAAGAGAGGTGGTGTTGCTATTGTTGTTGTTATTATTGCCGCTTCTGTACAGTGTTTGGCCGCTGTTGAATGCCTTGCCTTTCCCTTCTAGTTGCAACAACAACAGCAGCAGCAACAACAACAACAACAACAACAACGGCAGCAACAGCAACGACAGCAACAGAACCAGCAGAAGAAGGCGAAGACAAAAGGGAGAAGGCGCAGCAGTCGACATGACCGATAGCGATCATTTTGCGATCGGCCATCACAGTCATTAGTACAATGACGACGACGACGACGACAGCAACAGTATGATGATTGTTACGATTATCATTAATGGCTGGCTGCAGGCAGGCAGGCAGAAAAGGCACGAGCAGTCAACGATTCTGCCGCCGCCGAAGCCGCCGCCGCCGCCAAATACGACGACCCTACGAGGGTCATTTAGACGTATTAATTTCCCGAGGATAAATGCGCTCGTTCTCACACATACGCACACAGACAGATACACTCGAACAGCCAGCAACAAATACCTACAAACACACACACAGACACACGTGCGAATAAACACAAATGGCAGCACGTAAAAGCCGTACTGTGCGCGCTGACGACTCCAGACTCCAGCGACAGACGGACTCATCATAGCAGATTATAAACACAAAGCGTGTGTATGTTTATACATGTATCTGTATATACATATGTATATGTATATATATATATATATATATATATATATATATATATATATATATATATATATATATGTATATGTATATGTATTATGTATATATGTATGATGTATATATATATATATATATATAATATATGTAATATATATATATAATATATGTATATGTATATATATCAATTAGTATTATATATATATATATATATGCTATATATATATATATATATGTATATGTGATATATTATATTATATCTATCTATATATATGTATATGTATATATATATATATATATATATGTATATGTATATATATATATATATATATATATATATATATATATTATATATAAATATATATAATTATTTTCTATTACTTGCAGACACAGGTAAAGTTGCCTATTCTGCTTCTCTGGTTTCTGAATGAATAATGAGGTATATGACAATCATAATTGTGCCGTCCCAAATGGATAATGGCTAGTCTCTTTAAAACAATATATATATATATATATATATATATATATATATATATATATGCGTCCATGTGTGTATCTTAAAGGGCGGCCTTGTAATTGCACGTTACTTTTGCTCAATGATTTATATTGCTTTTAGAGCGTTAACAATCCTTTATTAACGAGACGCGGAATAGATCGTGCGTATTGCTATTAGATATTACTGTCTAAAATGGAGATCATACACAGGATACACATCGCAACAGTATTAAATAAGTATCAAACAGGCAGGAATATGGATGCGGCCAAGATCGCATTTTGCACACAAATCTACATACGTCATCATCAATGCAGAAACAGTTTGGCTTCGTGCATACCTATTAGTTGTATCCGTGCCAGACCGCTTAGCAGACAGTTGTGCAATTTCCCTAGCAAAGTCTTTTCCATTTATCAGAGCAAAAAACTGGGCCATCAGTAAAGATTTCCATCAAAAACTTTATGCTTCTGGCCTTTCGAAATGTTCGATGGAAGTCTAATGTTTCTGTGCTAAACGGGACCTTGTTAAGTACAAGATATTCTGTCAGCATTTTCAGGGCTACCAACGTTATTTTGGTAACTCCAATATACGTTCGGCAAAACAAGCTCTTAACCTATCAAATACTTGCACCACAGTGGCCACTGTGGTGTAATTGTCGGGAGTGTCTACTTTCTGATCACGCCACGTGGGTTTTCCGGCACGGAAATTGCGGCCCTAGCTTTTGCCCGGTGGACATGTTTACCGAATGAAAGCCTGGGGGTTAGGATAACCCCCCAGGTAGATAAAGTCGCTGACTGCCAGCAGCAACAACAACAACGACAACAGCAACAACAACAGAAACAACGGAAGTAGTGCATGTGTGGCCAACGTCATTAAATGAATTAAGGCGCGACTACTCATCACAACTGTCACCACCCAATTACCAGTGACCAACGGTTGGCAACGGTCATGCGGACAACGAGGCAAAAAATCCGTTTTAAGATGGCGCCTAAATTGTTGTTGTTGTTGTAATTATTGTCGTCGCCTTCGATATCGAGCCGGCGGTAACAATTATCTCCTCGTTGTTACTTATCATTATAATTGTTATGATGGGCATGATGCTAATATTGTTACAGTTGCTTTTGCTTGTGCTGATGATGCTAATCACAGCAGCAGCAACAACAACAACAACAACAACAACAGCAACAACAACGACGCTGATGGGACAATGAATGATGATAATGATTTCTATCCAAATCGGCACCGACTTTATTTTTGATCGATCCACCGACCGACCGCCCAGCGACGAAAACGACTGATGACTGGTAGATGATGTATAATAGATAGATAGATAGATAGATAGATATATGGATACATTATGAGTGGAGGAATCGAGAATTGGCCCACGTATGAATGAAGTAATGGATCGGTGGCGCCTCTTCGAAACGAAGCCCATTAACCTAAGACCACCAAAGCGACGCCAGAAAGCTAGCCATTTGCCCCAGTGATTTTTGTTTGGTCTTCGTCTGTTTGATTTTGATTTTTGCTTCATGACTACTGCTAATTACTACTACTACAGTAGCAGCAGCAGCGGGAACCATAGTTGTTGTAGTCGAAATGTAGTAAACCCCAGTATGTGGAGTACTTCATGGATTTCATCGAACGTGTAACAAGGCCGACAAGTCGATAATTCGGCACAAATCTTCTTCTTCTCCTTCTTCTTGTCGTCCCCGTTTTGGCTAGCAATTGCCGTCATCGTCTTCGGCATAATAACATCATCAGCCTCGCCGCAATTATTTTGGCTCAAGGCCTTCAGTGATTCCACCATCAATAAGATGCGACAGTGCGAATAAAGGGACGGCTTATTATCAATATCTTCTCGAATCGAGTCGAGTCTGGTGGGCTCAACGTTATTCCACAAGGGACCACGAAATAAATAAGCAAAGCGGTAATAAGAGAATGTATATATATATATATATATATATATATATATATATATATGATTAGTAGTTAATTACGAATGCATTATATTGTATATAGTTGGCTCGTGTTAGGTTATGTCTACTTTCCGCTGAACTCTACGCAGAGCGCCGTAGTGAGATTCCATCGTCTACGATTTCTTTTTCAAGCAACTCGTGATTCTCCATCGTCATACATTATCATTGAATGTATGTGTGTGAGTCTAAGCACGTAAGAGGAATGTAAGAGCCCACGTGGTCTTCTTCGAGGTGAATCTACGAAGAATGCGAATCAAATGCAGCCAGAGCGGCGTATTTGAGCTGGCGAATTTCGATACTGTTCCGCCAAGGTACGCCGACCATTGATGATAGGATTGCTTCCTCTGATAAGGCTAGTTTCGTAGCGTTGCCTGCAGGCAGTTAACAGGTTCCGCTGGTGGCCTCTCGGCGTCTTAATCTCGAACGTTTGCACTTTTTCGAAAAATTCTCCGTCTAGCAATTGAAGTCGTCATTTGTGGTGTCGTTTTACCAAAAATGTTTTGAAATATTTTCTGTTATTTGTTTGTTGTTGTTGTTGTTGTCGTCGTCGTCGTCCACCTCCTCTTAATGTTGTATAGCAACACCCGTATCCAGAGGCATAACCAGCCGTGTGAGGTGGTATTGTAGGTAGTCTGCTTCGGTTAAATTGTTGTGCTAATATATCGGTTGTTGTTGATGTTTTTAACATCATCACCGCGTTGTTACTCTATCTGGCATGCGTTACGATGGCTGTTCTTGTTGTCAGAATGCTGTTTCAATTGCGCTCTTTGAGGCAACGGGTGCTGCCAGGTTGCAGTCGCTGTTTGATTTGCGGTGCTGCTGTTCCGCCGACGTTATGCTCGTTAAATGATGACGCTTATTTAACGTAATCGTTCTTAACCGCTCGCGTCCTTCACGGCGACTGACGCAATAGGCATTCAACTCAACGCGCTTGTGATCCAAGATCTCGAAACGAATGCCCATAGATATCCGTAGAGGAACGAAAAAATGATAGGTAACGAGACACTGAGAGACTGAGCAGCCCATTTTCAACTGATCATTCCCAAGAAGAGCCCATCGTCACAGCCCAGCAGAGTATCGTCGATCTTCGTCAATGTATTGCGTCAAGTTACAGTACAATTTTGATTTATCACTACAGATTTGAGCACGTACCGTGCCGCTGATGACGTTATTACAGATACACACAATCTTGCGTAGGTATCTTGCGTCTTCCAAATGGAGCAAAACCCGCACACGTAATTTGCGTTAAACTGGCTTGATTAGGTGTCGCTAGATATTATATCGTTTCCTCGTAGTTTATCGTTGTTGTTAAGTGTGTTGATGAGGCGGATTGGCAAACAGACCACACATGAGTTTACGACGAATCCTAAAGAACTATGGGGACGATACGACCGGCCTAGATAATCCTAGATCTTTAGCGCAACTATTTATGAATGCGGCCGTATTATTTCTATTTTGTTATTGTCAATATTGTTAAAAGATCGCATACGGCCACTATCTACTCAACCGCCGACGTTACGTACACTCTTCGTTGCGCCTCTGTGACACGACGGAAGCAAATGCGCAAAAAGAAAAACTGCCGACTTCCTATTATTGCTGTTGGTGCTAGTGGTGTTTCCACTGGCCATGTATTTGTAACTTGATTGTTGCTGATCAAAGAGGTGCTGATTTTATTGCTGACTCCATCTAATTCGTCACACAAGATTATGTTGACCTAAAAACACAATTTAAAGTCTAAAAACGAATATAATAAGTATTGATATCGTATTGTTATTATATAATACATCAATTGAACAACTAACAGTAAGTCTGAACAATATACGTATATGAATGAGTGAATGGCATTGTTTACTGTGCACTTGCAAATGCACTACGCAAAAAGAGGATATATATAAATATATATATATATATATATATATATATATGGCAAGAGGGTGTGTGTGAGAGAGAGAAGAGGCTTTCGACGGTCGCCGCTGCTGAGAGATAAATCAGTCATTTTCATTGCTGCTCGGGGCAATTATAAGCAGCAGCAGGCGGTATGTCAGCTGTTGGATCTAAATCAATCAATTACCAGGCCAAAAAATGCGTACGATGTTTCGCGTGTTATATGGCCCTGTCAACGTGACGCCCGACATTTCCACCGATGGGTTCATTTTGCCATCACCAGGCTAGTCTCTCATGAATGGCTGTCCTCTCTCTCTCTCTCGTCATCTCTTTTTTGCTCTCTCTATCCATCTCCTCTGTCTGCCTGGCATGCGAGTATCGCTAGATAAAGTTTGCCAAGAACAACGTGACATGGCAACGTGAGAAGACAATCTTAGTTAAATAACTAACTAACTACTCCGCCCCCTCTCCCGCAGTGGCATAGGCCAGTTTCAGTGCAGTCCGTGTGCAGACAGAACAGCAGCCCGACGACGATGGCCAGCAGCTATTCAAGGCAATAGACGAAATCATTGTGTACAAGCGGATGCTATGGAGAGTTGATCCATGAATTCATTGGCCCATCTCCATTAGTTGGTACCCCCTTTGTTGCTGTTGTTGTTGTGTTGTTGTTGTTGTTGTTGTTGTTGTTGTTGTGTTGTGTTGTTGTTGTTGTTGTTGTTGTTGTTGTTGTTGTTGTTGTTGTTGTTGTTGTTGTTGTGTTGTTGTTGTTGTTGTTGTTGTTGTTGTTGTTGTTGTTGTTGTTGTTGTTGTTGTTGTTGTTGTTGTTGTTGTTGTTGTTGTTGTTGTTGTCGTCGTTGTCATCGTTTTCGCCGTGGTTCTTGTGATGATCGTCTTCGCCATCGGCGGGATACGCCACTGTGCGAAAGCCCCTCGTGGAAGCTGGCCGAAGTTAGAGGGGCAACTGGAGGCGAGTAGCGCGAAGGGGCTTGAAGTACGGCAGTGAGGTACTGCCGCGCTGCTGACCGCAGCGTCTGGGCGGGAGGAACGCCGAGGCGGGAGGATGCGGTCGTTGCCTACCGCAGGCGGAGGAGGAGACCCACCGTGAAGATCAGGTGAAGATCAGCGGCAGCGACGGCGAAGAAGACGTGACTGCTGCTGCTGCTGCATCTCAGCCTCGCCGGGATGCGTGTGTTTGTCTGCTTGTTGAGCGTATTTCTCTTTTAGGCCTTTTAGAGGCAATTAGGCCGTTTTATGGCTTTTAAATCTTCGCACTAAAACGCCAAACGCCACGCCGGTCTGAAGACTTCACAGAACGGCCTTCCCCCCCGCCGTCCGTGCATTCCCACATTCAGTCACTAATATCGTTCCGCCTATATATATAAACATATATATATATATATATATATATATATATATATATATATACATACATATAAGTATAGATAGATAGACAGATTGGTAATACCACACGGTCTATCGCCAATCGACTACGTTGCGTTTCCCAACACACGATTTTAATTTAATCAGGAATTTAAGTAATAATTGATAAAGGTAGATAACCGTCTGCCGGTGGTCGTCGTCGTCGTTTAGGACAACAATTGCCAGTAAGCTAAGCTTGACTACAATAACGTTATTATTATTATTATTATTATTGTTACTTTAGTAACCGCAAACAGTAACCTTCGAAACTTTGAAAGCGTGTCCTCTCTTCGAAAAACAGACGTCCCGGGAAATCGAAATAGAGATGAAGCGAACAGTAGTTTCAAGTTCTCCTTACAAACAAATGCTTGTGGCTATCAACAACAACAAGAGCATCAGCAGCAGCAGCAGCAGCAAAACAATAGTAACAACACTAATAACCAGTCAACCAATTACGTAATAGGTCGCCGACCAAGGGGCCAAATTCCTTATACGGCTCCGCAAACTGGCCTCGGAAACGGGCGGCCCAATTTTGCCCAAGTTGTTTTCACGGGTTTGCTCCTCTCTCACTCTCCCTCTCTTCTCTAGATCAAATGTCTTTTTCTTCACCTCAATATCTTCAGTGTCAGTCTGTGTGTCTGTCTGTCTGTTTTCCCAAAGCTTTTGTCTGCGGAGTCTGTTTGCCTTGTTCTTTTAATGAGGCAAAGCAGGCACAATCCGATCGGCAAGTTTGATCGCCAGCGTCTGCTCGCCGATATGAGCTTCTCCCGTTTCGTCTCTCGTTGTCACCGTCCTGCAGACACCCACTTACCCATACAGACGGTGAATGCCAGAGGCATCAAGACTCCACGTGACGATATACCACGATTACACGTATAAGAGAGACGAATGAATACATTCGAAAAATATTGTATATACAAAAAATGGAATGCATGAATACAAAGATTGAGATAGGTCGATAGAGCAAGAGAGAGAGAAGAAAACGGGAATAACAAGATAAAAAAAGGGTCAAACAAACACACCCAACCCAACGCTAATCCGACGGTTCAACCATCGATCGAGCGATTCAAACAACGAACACCGCATGAAGGCCGTTCCGCCGACATCATCAAGGACAACCCCCCCCCACCTATCTCTCCAACCTCTCCCCTCTCTCGCTCTCTCTCTCTCTCGCGCGTTGATGATATCACACAGCGTCTTTGTCATTTCGTCGCCTACGCTACCGCGCGATCTTTCGATCGCTCTGTTTTTACTTTCCTCCGACTGGTCCAAGACTTCGTTGCCTCCCTGGGATGCCTTTCTCTCTATCTCGATCTCTACCCCCCCCCCCTTCCGCGCTCTCTGTCCTCCCCTAAGCTCGCTGCTATCGATAGTTAGCTGGGGTTGTTTTTGTTAATGCTGTTGTTCTTGTTGTTGTTGTTAATGTTGTTGTTGTTCTTGTTGTTGTTGTTGTTCTCGTCGTTGTTGATATGATTCGTGTCGTTGTTGATGTCGTTCTTGTAGCTGATCTTCTGCTAGTGGTGGTTGTTGTTGTTGTTGTTGTTGCTGTTGTTGCTGTTATTGTTTGTGTTGTTGTTGTTGTTGTTGTTGCTGTTAGTGCTGTAGATTGTGCGATGCTCCGTGTACTCAGCTGGGGTAATCATCATCATCATCATCATAATCATCATCGTCTTCAGCTTAGTGGTGGCGGTGGTAGTAGTGGTTTTGGTCGATGTGTGATGTGCTGCTGTATTCTGTCTGCCGTGCGTATAGAGAGTGAGTGCCGCCGGTGCGTGCGCGGCGGGTTGGCGGACTGCGGGGGATGTCGAGGGGGTTGTAGGTGGGGTGGACGTCTGTGCAGGTTTATGTGAGCCCCGCTGTGCTGCTGTTATGCATGTGCGGCTGTGTGTGTGTGTTCATATGTATGTGTCTTTGTGTGTGTGTGTGTGTGTGTGTGTGGGGGTGTAAGTACGGGAGAAACCTAACTGAAACGAGAATGTTCTACTTCGCCTTCTTCTTCGTATTCATTTTTGCCTATTCTTTTTGTTTTCTTTTCATCTTGGTTTTGGTTTTTCCTCTTTTTGTTTTTGGTTCTTCTTCGTTGCGCTCCTTTCCTTCTTCTCTGATATTTCTTCTTCTTCTTCTACATCTTGTATTTCCTCTTCTTTTTTCAATCAATGTTTGCTCATTTTTCTCAGTTTCGTATTTTTCTCCTCTAATCTTCTTCTACCATCCCCATCACCGGATGCTAACCCCCTAGAAAGCACCACAATTAACATTGCTCCTCTAATTGAGCTTGCTGCCCATGTATTGATTTTGATTGACAACGTGGTGCATTATCGGAACTGCATATTACAATGATTGAGTTCTCACAAAAAAACATAATGCGATGTAAAGGTAATATAAACTAATAGAGTGATATAATAAAAAAAAATGATATACTCCAACGATCGTATGTAACATCACAAGTAACAGATTCACGACAGGGCGTGTTCTGATAACAGACACCTTTCAACTCAGCAGCTTTAGTCAGGAGTCCCTATACGTGTCAATGCGATAAGCTGCAAATCTAGAGGCCACTAGCAATAGTAGCGGTTGCACTATGAAAGCTCATCAGCTACGCCCGAGGTATTTTTTAACTCTTGCTTAAATATTCTTACGCAAGTACAAGATCTTAAGCTGTTGGGTAGCGAACTCCAAATCTCGGGCAACCGGCACTTTCGGGTTTGCGAGCTGACCTTTTTGCGAGTACTGGGAACTTTGAACATTGTAGCTCTTCTCCCCAACTCTTTTTTTGGTGGAAGGGATATATATATATCTATTCGTCACAATTTTCCGTCTTTTTCCTCCTGTTTGTTTCTCTTCTTTTTTGTCAACCTTGATGGTGTTCTGCCCCCAATCTCTACAGAGCGCCGTTCACGCTACCCTATTGTTTTGTAGTATTGTCGCGGCTACGGCCGGCCTGGCGAATCATTATCTCAAGGTTTAGCTATTTCCGTAACCTTCCGTAACCGTATGGCCTCGTCATCGTTTTCTTTCTTCGCGGCCGCCCCCAGCCACCTCGATCAACCCTGGTGTCAACGCGCGCCAACCGGCTTCGCGCGGGGACTACACTGTTGCTCATCTAATCTCTCTCTCGTTTGCTCACACTCCGACAAACCACACCTGGATTTGGCCTAGACTCAGTATCGTCGTAGTCATAATGATTTATATCATCATCAGCATCACCATCATTATCGCCATCAGCTTCATATTCTACGACTTTTTTCCCCGACTTCGTCTTCTTCTATTCTCCTTTGATTGTTCGTTTGTATCTGTATAGTTGATGTTGTGTATGTTTGTCTGTCCATCGATATTCTGTTGTTGTTGTTGTCGTTGTTGTCGCCGCTATCGTAGACGGCCTTTTTTGCGTCTCTCGACCGTCATTCGATTCGCCCCTGCATCATCAATCCGTCCCACCGCGCTGCCTCTGCTGCAGCCACCGCTGTCCCAAAGATGGCATTCACGGCCTTTGCTCCATCGTTCGGTCGGTCGGTCGGTCGGTTTGTCTCTTCACTCCTTCGCTAAACCTACAAACCCACTCACTCCTTTACATTCCTTCCCTAACAACTCTCCAACATGCCAGCGCCCCTCTCATCTTGGCCCTCTCATCGTCTTCCTAGCTTTCGTCTTCATTAGTTTCGTTTTCGTCATCATAATCAGCAGCAGCATTATCAAAATTTTTAGCCGATCGCAACCAGATAGGGTCATTATGGGGCCACTCCTTGGCAGAAGGTAAGTAGTGACAGAAAAGTGTTCTTCTGCTACCGGCGTGCTGTTGCTGATACTGCTATTCCTCTAGTTCTTCTTCCTCATCCTGTTTTCTTCGGCTGGTTGTGCTGTTCTTCTATTCCCTTTGTTTTGCTACTGCAGATGCTGCTGCTCTAGATTATTTTCTTCTTCTTTGCTACAGCAGCTGTTCCTCTAGTTTCTGTTCTTCTGCTACTGCAACTATATCTCTAGTTTTTTCTTCTTTGTCTGCTGCAGCTGTTTTTCTAGTTTCTCTTTTTCTGCCGTTGCAGTTGTTCCTCTAGTTTCTCTTCTTCTGCTGCTGCTGCTTCTCTAGAATCTCTTCTTCTGCAGTTTCTGCTGTTCCTCTAGTTCTTTTTTTTCGTCTTCTACTGCTGCTACTGCGGCTGTTGCCATAGTTTTCTGCTGCTGCTGCTGCTGCGTGATTGGTGTTGGTATTGCACCGAAACGCTTTAACCGCTCGGAAACAAAAAAGCGGCAAATCAAAGAAAAGAAACATGCAGGAGCGACAGAGAGATAGCGAAAGAAAAATGAACGAAAATAATCAAAATATCGTTCGGCTCGTATTTGTCGTCGTCTTTATCGTTGCTGTGCCATAATAACATGACCCATCACCATCCATTGGCGGCATAGTAGCTCATAATTGTTCGTGAACGACGACGACGACGACGACGAAAACAACAATAAAAACAACAGCAACAACAACGATGACATCAACAACCGCATTGTTTGTATATGTCAGGCAGGACTCGTAGTCGTCGTCGAGGTGCATGTAAAGGATGTGTCGCGGATGTGTGCACATGTACATATTTACGTTAACACCAACAGCTGAACGTTTAGAACCTCATCACCGCGCTCCCGGTGGTGGTGGTGGTGGTGGTAGAAGTAGTAGTAGTAGCGGGTTGAGCGCGGCAGAGAGCCAACAATCCAGAGACGCCGCCGAATCGCAGATAGCCGCCGAAGCTAAACGTGTCCTCGGTTTCTCCTCCTACTTTCCTTTCCCCTAACCCGCTCTCTCTCAATCTCTCTCTCTATCTCACACACACACTCTGTATTTGCTAGACTCTATCGCTCTATAACGCTTTTCTTTTGTTTGCAAAACGAAGATTGGGTGAGTGCGAAAAGAGGTCGTTTGGGCTACTTCGAGTATCACTAGCTGCTGCTGCATACGGCAATATGTCAGCGTCACTATTGTCGTTGTTGTTGTCGTCGTTGTTGTTGTTGTTGTTGTTGTTGTCTACGTCGTCTTCGTCAAACGACGATGTCGTGCGAGTAAAGACAAAGCTAACGCGACAACAACCACAGATACGACAGGTGCTGTTTGTCGAACATCGAATACGTTGTACGAGCCGGGTCGGTCGAGCATTAACGAAAACTGCAGCCCCACCCTTCAGCCGTACAGCCGCCTCCACCGGTGTCGCCGCCGCCACAGCCGCAATCGTCACCTTCAGTCAACCCCGTCGTAGACATTTCGACCGCTACGTCGACCGCCAATACCAGACTCAACACCAGCATCCTCACCCCCACCACCATCATCATTATCATCATCGTCGTCATCACAAGCATCACCACTACCACCAGCAGACCAAGAGTACGAAAGCCGCACGTAAAGTGATGAACGCTGCCTTTCCTACTGCTGCTGCTGCTGATGTTGCTGATCTATACTGATGGCTGCTGCCTTGGTGATAATGTGCAAGCGGCGATAAACCACAGATCGGTGGGTGGTTATCATCATCGACGCCGTCGTGGTCGTCGTCGTCACCCCCAGCAGCAGCAGGAAACGCATTCAGTCAGCGCCCCCAGAGAGCATCGAGCAGCAGACGAGGAGACTGACTGCTACCTAGCCCAACGGAGGGCACCCCCTCCCCCCCACCAATGTACGTGTCATCACAGACAAAGGCCGCAAACCACCAATACGACCACAAGAACAACAGCAACAACAACACAACATCAGCAGCAGCAGAAGCAGCAACGAATACGGTGACACCCATAAAGGCAGCAGCAGCAACAACAACAACAACAACAACAACAGCAACAGCACTAACGAATACGGCGACACCCATAAAGACAGCAGCAGCAACAACAACAACTCCAACTCCTGGACGGATAACGTTGTTGTCCTTCCTTTCGTCTATTGGTTCTTTTCGTTGTTCTGCTCTTGTTGCGACCCACAGCCATGTCTTTGCCGCCCAATCGATTGGCCGATGGAAGCGGCCACCCCCGCCACCCCTTAATCCCCAGAGCTTATCGAGCATGTCGAGCTCGTCACCTACACTGACAATAATCATGATGATGCTGATGATGATGATCATGAAGATGGTGGCGATGATGATGGCGGCGGCGGTGGGGGTGATGATGATGTTGATGGTGACGCAAATAACGACTACCCCCCCGTAAGCGAAGACACCTGTCGATGTTGAGAACGACGAAAGAGAAAAAGCGGACTTGTTCCAATATTTGCTCACCCGGCCGCCTCGTTTTTCATTGGTTAGTGTGCGATTTGTTCACCCCCATACCAACACCCGTTTGTTCTTCTATCCCTTCTTCTGTGCTATATATAATATATATATATATATATATACATTTACGTACCTAACGAAAAAGGTCCCCAAAGTTGCTCTTCTGCTAACGGAAAGATGAAAAACAATTCACGAATTCATCTACGACAACATATTGTACTAGTTGTCCCTTATCTACGCCGGACATCGAACGCCTCATTTGGAAATGCATACGCTAACCAAGCGTTTGTCAAACCACAATGACGGTCTATCTTTGGCGCAACACAGGTGTGCGTGCCGTTGTCTGTGCAACCGCACTCTCCCACAACGCATTCCTACGAACTGTAAATGCCTTCGCATTTTGGTACAAACTTTGCGCGGATAAGCATATATATATATATATATACATATTTGTGTGTGTGTGCGAAGGAGATGTTCTCCACTAATAAGTAAGGACACTGCTTTGAATGTCGCTGTAGAATAACGACGACGACGACGAATTTAAGAATCAAAACAAGACGACTAGGGAGATGGCCGAGATTGATGGCTCGTGAACCCTGAGCCCCCGACAGGGCCACCATCGTCATCAAGATGGTCACTACAACGTCCGGATAACTGCGCAACAGCAGAGAAACGCAGAAAGAACAAGACCGAGGCGCAGGAAGAGAATAAGAATGAAAACACGAAGCCCAAGTCGGGGGTCGGCCGGGTTGTTTGGGCCTGCCTAATTCATCGTTAGAAATTTCAGCATTGTCGTCGTCAACGCCTCGTCGTGAGGTAACGATGTCTTCGCAAATTCGGCTTCATGCTACCAACGGCCGGCATAGAGACTCCTACAAAAACAACCAACCACTCACGACCACAACACCAACCATCAACAGCCCCACTCCAAATATTTCAAACCCTACTATGACGGTTCGTTTTGTTTATTTTTTCTGTAACAAATGTCTCAAAAATGCGATACGCAGAGAAGGCCACCACTGCAGGTCACACCCCATCTGCAAGTGTGAGTCGGTCGTTCGGAAACGGTTTTGACTTGCGTCTTCTTTGCACTGCTGCTAAAGTAACCTGACATTGTTACGATTTCACCATTGCTACTACTGCAATCATTATAATACGAATACTTTGCTTCAAACAACTCAAACTGTGCTTTTGATGAGGCGAATTCTCAGTGCAGATTCATCATTTAAAAAAATAACATACTAAAAAAAATAACAGTAACAGCCGTCAGAGAAACAACGAGATTAGGAAGCAACACGAATAATACCAGATATTCTGCAGTTCAAGAGATGTGTCTCCAACACGAAAAAAAAAACAGTTCTAGTATTTATTAGAACTAAAAGCAATAATAGATACAAAAACTATGACAATATTAATAATAAAAACAACAATGACAGCAACGATTTCTGCCGCGTCAATTATATTGTACTAACACTTGGTCATTCTAAATAGCACAATATTAGCATCGATCGGCGACCAAATCAAAACCAATTTTGCGAAGAAGGCGCTAAGAGTCCACCAAACTAGTCTCAAAAGATTAGTGTATGTACTGGCGTCGTCTCCGCTATTTGTTGAGGATTTACAAAAAATGCACGTTTTACCAAAAACGGCAGCTTTCAACGAGTACATGTCTGAAAGGGAGAATAAGATGGCAGACATTGACCCGCTCTTTTATGAAACCCGGGCAATGACGTGTAGTTCGTGGAAGCGCTGCAATTATGAGAATAGACACCTAATCGTCCGATTTGCTGTTCATAGCTTCCACATGAAGATCTGTAGTCGACGGAAGTTCCATGAAATTTCCTTGCTATGCTTGTGCAAACTCTGCGGGGGACAGTGTGACTTATATTACCTACAACAATGCCATAGAGCAATTCCGTTGACTCGGCTTTGAGAACCGTGATGAACGTACGTATATGTAAATGTATGCTTTTTCTGTACGCGCACTATTGTAAACCAACCATCGGTTAAAAAAGCTAAATCTGTAATATTAGCATCGATGAGCTAACGCTAACGACCACCAGCCCAGCATGAAGCTAGAAACTCATCGGACAATGAATCGGACACAGGTAATTCAGTTACGTAAACTTAGCAGCTCATTTTGTCGATCCATCTCTGCAACAGTCTGCAGCGCAGCGACACGCTTCGTAAGCATATCGCCGGGCTGGCTTTCGTAAGGCCAAACGATGACAGACCAGTCAAATCGACCAGAAAGAAGAAGAAGGACAAAAGGCAGCAGAAGAAGAAGGAGAAGCGCAGATCAGTGAGCAGCAGACGGGAGAAGGACAACTCGAGCAAACCAAACACACAAGGTGAAGAATATCACCATTGCCGCCACACCTGAAATCCTCAACGATCAACATCCGCTCATCCCAACACGTCGGCCATCGTTCTCCACCTACCCCCGAGCGAGGTCTGTCTCCATTCCACCTCCCCCCTCTCCGCTCCGCTTCTCTGCCGAGCGAGCGGAGGGGGAGGCGCACTCACGCACTCACACACTGGCAAGCGGGGTAGCAAACATTCGACGAGCGGGAAGGTCACTTGACGCCTAGTGGCCGTTCATGCAGGGAACTTTCCTTCGCTGTCTTCCTCCGTTGTCCTTCTGCTTGCCCTGTGGTGGCCCCCAAATCACAGACGTACATAAGTAAGCATACATATGCACATACACTCACATATATATGTATATATATATATATATATATATGTGTCTGTGTGAGATGAGAAAGGTCGTCGGTCATCAGCATGGTGAGCGTTATGCTCATTCTCGGTCTCGGTCGTTGTTGTTGCTGTTTTTGTTGTTGTTGTTATTGTTCTTGTTGTCGCAATCGTCGCTGCTGCTTTTATTGTTGTTGTTGTTGTTGTTGTTGTTGTTACTGCTGTTTTTATTGTTGTGGTTTTTGCTTCTGCTGTTTCTGCTGCTGTTTCTTCCTTTACTAAGACGACCGATCCATTGTTGTCTCTGCTGCTGCTGTGGCTATTGCAGTCATTGACGTTGGCCAATACCGTCTAGGCTAACAATACCGTTATTGTTGTTGTTGTGGTTGCTGTTTTTGGCAACTTCGAATCTCGTCGTATTCGTACGAAGTCAATGCCGAAGTCGTCGAAGAAACCCCGTCGTCGAGCGATTGTGTCGTTATCATCCTCATCTTGAGGGAAGAAGAACAACCCATTGCTCGGTTACAGCACGACCAAATTCTGTCGTAGCAGCCGCTGTTCGCGCTGCTGTCGCACTGAAGTACTTTACTATAGTATAGATCTGACGGATTGCTCTCGAGCCCTTCACACAGCCAATCAAATAAAGAGTGAGCGTTACATGTTCAAATATATATATATATATATATATATATGAAAGCGATCGCCTAATCAATCTTAGTTGTCCTTCTATCTGTCTGTATAAATTTATATGCTAGCATGTATATATATATATATATATATAAATATGTGCATACCTACATATATATAGGCTTTCCCAGACAATCATTCTTGGTCCCTAAAGCATGAGTAGTGGTGCCTGTGCTGAAATAGTACGTCGGCATTTCGGGGCCAGCGCTCTCCCTGTATTCGATAACAACTTTTATGTCGTGCGTAATAAAACATAAGTGTCTATTAAAAAACATACAAGAAAAAAATGCTATATATTTTCTATGCATATATATATATATATATATATATATATATATATTTTCTATGCATATATATATATATATTTCCTATGTATATATATATATATATATATATATATATATATATATATATATATATATATATATACATACATACAAACAGGGCAGCGTTTACGGGTAATTACGGTTGTCTAATTGGTTGAAGTGGGCGGGTCGACGACAGGCTTGAGTCGTTTTGGCTGACCGCAAACAACAACAGCAGCAACAACAACAGCAGGAGTAACAACAATGCTAACCACCTGTAACGGACGGTCCTCCGTCAAGTGTGACGCGTCAAGCATGCACTGTCTATGGCACACACAAACGCAGTGGGCATAAGACAGGGACGAAGAGAGAGATAGAGTTCCCTTTCTTTCTCTCCCTCTCTCTCTCCCTTTCTGACGTTTCGCCTCTCTGTTCCTTGATGCTTGTATGCTATAGGAATGAATAATATAGAATCAACAGGACCGCGAGCACACAACACCAGGCAGGCTTATTATCTAGTTCATTAACAATCTCATCGCGACTGTAGGTCGTTGAAATGAAACCAATGTGCCTACTTGACACAGTGGGCACAAGATATTATACTACTATATATATATATAGAGAGAGAGAGAGAGAGAGAGAGAGCGGTAACTAGATGCAACCAGGCAGAAAGCGGATCATCGACATCACCGACAGGCAAGAGATAGATAGGCACAAATACATGCAGACACAAACCCACAGACGTGCATCCGACTGCTGTCAACATATCAGTCAACGGAAGCGGCCAATGAACGACATTGATCGAATAATTAATGAATTCACTCCTAATAAGAAGACCTCACTTGTGCCACTTACATTCTGTTGTTCTACAATAACAAAACGCTACAACTATATGCCAAACCTGCCAATTGCTACTATCCTAAATAGTGTGGCATACATTACCAACCATTGTGGCAATGGTTGCACGGACAACAACCAAACTATTTCGGGCTGACCTTAGGCCATTATTTAACGTTAACGGGACTGCTTCCGCATTGCTTCGAGAGACGGACCCCCATAAATATAAATGTGCAACGGTGGGGCTCGAACCCGTGCACCTATATGTCTCCCCCGGTCGCGAGGCGCATGCGAATGCCAAAGAGCGGTGTGCACGCTTGTGCTGGGGGCGGTGGTGAACCTGCAGATCAGAGCAGAGTCTCTCACCGTGTAGAAAAATGTTGTCGCAGTAGTAATACTAGACTTCCCATATAACCATACCAGCCCCACAATACTCAGGAAAGGCTTGTAATAAAAAAAATAATAACAATAATAATAATTTTTGAAGTAGGGTTTATTATTATCAATATGTACATGCATCACCAATAATAATAATAATAATAATAATAATAATTGTAATAATAACAACACACTAGAAATCGGAGCCAGCGCATACTGACGAGCAGAAGTAAAACACATTTTCAACAGCATTCTAATCCGTATTACTGTAATATTAATCGCGGGCGGAGTGGGGATTTATATCGCCTCCATCGATGCGAGAGAACAGTTTGGAGAAGCCGTAATGAATATACGCAGATCTAAACGTATGGCTTACCATAAGGCATAAGGTGTGTGTGAACCAACCATTGGCTATAGTGCGTGCAGCGAACGCCCATGCACATTACAGAAAATACACAGTTGAAATTTTGAAACACTGATTTCTTACCAGTGTTCTAAATTTAAATTGCAAGGTTTGAGCCTGTTTTGTATCGGTTTTTTAGCAACAGTAGCTTATTTACTCATCCCATGACGCCAACTATGAAACAAAAGCATTGCCTCTACTCACAGCAAATGGCTATCGTTGTTGTCTTAAACAATCTCTTTCGCGCTGGTTCTCGCCTGTCGCAGTCTCGACTCTACTTTTCAGGTCCCGGACAAACCTTGCCGTTTCACCGCCGATAGGCTCTAGTGTCTCTGTAGCAGGTCCACTGGAACGAAATGATAGCTATCCTCAAGGGTATTTACGTTTCTTTTGTCGTTCAGCGTGCCCCACAGTCCGACCCGTGTTTACAGAACTATGACCTAGATGAAAGACAGCCACAGTGCAACCCACACACACCACAGCATCCCATGCCAGGCATTTGGTAGAACTCTCGTCGATATGAGTCTTAGGGCTCCCGTGTTGCACGTATGGCTGGCTTTCCTAACGGCGCGTTTCGTTAAGTCCGCTCAACCTTCTGTATGCCTTAAAATCTACCGGAGATTATTATTATTATTATTATTATCATCATCATCACTCATTTAATATGGCACATGGTATTAAATCAACATCAACAATTAAGCAACGATAGCATCAACACTAGCAACACCAGGCAGTGGCAGGAAACGCAACAAAATTAACTAGACGGAATCAATTCGTTGCTCTGCAGATAATCATCCCCGGCTGAGTTCCGTGGTGGACAAGTCTAAATTAGTCAACATTAGTTTGAAAATTGTTCAGCCAGTCCTTGCGTCACCCTGTTAGGGATTTATATGCATTAGCTCCGCACGATTGTTCGATTGTCTCTCGTGATTTGAAACACGTTTGAAACACAAAGGACATCAGAACGGGCAAAGCACCTTACACGTGACTGCGCTCTCGACAACCACAATGAACGGAGCTGGTGAAAAGCAAAAAAAAGACACGCGACGCTATAGCGAAATTAAGCCTAGCCAAAGGGCGGAAACAGAAGACCGAGAGCGGAAAGCGTATAGAAAACATTTACGGGCAAGTTTTGCTACAAATTGTCGTCAGACAACAACAACATATAAGTTAACTAACGACAAACAAAATAACGATGCTACGAGCCTAACAACAACGAAAAGAATCTCTTTTCGCCTTTGCCTAGTTGTTGGTTTTCCCTTTGTATTCTATCTCCCAACTCTTTTTCTCGCTGCCCGGTCCTCGTCTGCGTAGCGTCCTATCTAAACGTATCTGTGTATTCGACGTAGACGCGCGTACAAAGAGTGTATGCAAATACGAATGTATACAAATGTATACGTCGAAATGTATGCATGTGTGTCTGTCTGTATGGTTGTCTGTTGTGTGTGTGTCTGTGTATTTTTACTCTTTTGTTGTTGTTGTTGTTGTTCGTGTGATTGTTGGTTGGTTGATTTCTTTATTCTGACTCTGTTTGTGTGGTCTGTTCATCTTCTCTGTGTGTCCGATTTGTTTGTGCACTCCCTCTCTCGTCTTCTCCAGCGCTTCGTTGTTTCGTTCGTGACAGACGTTTCGAAAGATCGATGGGGGGGTATGGGGGCCTTTCAGTCGGTCGGTTGGCCAGTGTGGGGAAGCGGGCCGATCGAGGGGGGGGGGGGGCGAGGTGATCTAACGGTATGACAACGGTCAGTCGACCAAAGTCGTACATGCTACAGGCTATGCACATGAAGATGCACACGAACAAGACATTTGGTTACTACGACTAACGTTGCTGCTAACGATGCTGCTAACAACACGACAACAACAACAACAACAACAATGCTTAAAAGGGCAGCGGTACGCTTAGGTAGGCACGAACGCACGAGCGAACGGAGGAACTCTCGCATATGCCGGATGCATGTTGGCATGGCACGCTGGACGCATGGCGATAGGCAGGCAGGCAAGCAATCAAGCTGACTGACTGCGATCGAGCCAAAGCAGGCGGATCAGCCAAGCTAATAATGATGATTGGCGTTGTCATTTAGCCACCGCCAGTGCCAGTGCCACGGCGGTGGCGATGTGCGGGTCATTGTAATTACAATCATCATCATCATCATCATCATCATCACCATCACCATCATAGAATCATAGCCATCATCACCATCGAATCATAGAATCATAACCATCATCATCATCAAATCGTCATCATCATCACCATCAAATCATCATCATCACCACTGTCGAATCACATCGCTGTCATCTTCATCACCACTGTCAAGAATCAGAAGCATTTTTGATCATCGTCGTCATCATTATGCCTGTGGTCGGCACAGCCGTAAGAGTGGTGGTACTATTCAGAGACAACCTGCGCATTCGATGACGATGCATGCGGCAGAGAGGAGGCAGGCAGAAAGAAATGAAGGAAGAAAGGAAAGAAAGAGCGCAAAAAAGAAGGGGGTGGTCTCTCTGTTATGTATACGTGTCTACGAATTGAGACGGAGACACTCTGCGCAAACAGCCCAATCACATTTTCCCCATGGGCCAAAATGGGCTGTGATTTGTTGTCCATGTCACTTGAATACACGCCCAGCATATATATATATATATATATATATATACATACTCGCCCAGCATATATATATATATATATATATATATATATATACAGTGACGCTCTCGTCGCTTGATCAAGTAATGTTTTCTGACGGCACTGCTTAGTGCTCGACGACAACGCGATTACTCAACTCAAAGCTGAAGTCCTAGCGTAAAGAAGTGAATAAAAATACAGGCTATTCAGAAAAGCTAACGTCAACAACAACAACAACAACAACAAAGACAGTAACCACGAGTCGTGCCATGACAAAAACAACAAGAATAACAACAACAGCTGAAACAACTATACAAGATCAACAACAACAACAACCAAAATTACAACAGCAACCTGCAGCAACAATAGCTACGATAATGGTCACAATACTAATAATAGCAAGCACGATAATGGTCACAATAATAAAAGCAATCATATCAATGACAAGCGGCAATGGAGAAGTCAACAACAGCAACAACAACAACAACAACAACAACAAGGACACCAGCGACAACAACATAAACAACAACACCAGCAACAACGACAACAACCACATGTAATCAACGGCCTACTATTATCCGGTGTGACACCACCACCGAGACCTGCCGAAAAGAAACGGTGGTGACACCGGCGGCTGCCCTAAAAAGGTCTTGCCTTATTTATAGCCAGATGACATTTACGTTCATCATCTGATCGGACACGTGAGACCTCCCACGTGTGCGCGCCGCGACGAAGCAGAAGCTCTTCGCCATCGATCGATAGAGTCAGAAAGATATATATAAATATATATATATATATATATATATATATATATATATATATATATAATATATATATATATATATATATATATATATATATATACATATATACACACATATATATACACATATATATTTCTATCCTTGTGGCCTTTATATATAAAAAGATCTACCGCTATATACGCATAGAAAGCGAAAGAAGATATGCGCGCGACTACGCCCTAGGGCTAAGACGATCAAATGGATCAAAGTGCTTTTGCGGACCAATCTTGAGTTGCCTGTCTGGCTCGATCGATCCCGGTCTTGCGTTGTTGTTGTTGTTGTTGTCGTTGTTGTCGTCGTCGTCGTCGTCATTGATGTCGCTGGCTGACGAAAGACCGCTCGATCGGTGGGGCTGGCGTCTGGTTGGATCGTCGCGGCGTAGTAGTTCTCCACCCATCCATCCAGCTATCCATCCAGTCTCTCCCGGCAACGCGCAGCGCGCAGTGAGTTAGCCGAGTAGCCGGCGTACTCGGCTAGTGGCGGCGGCGGTGAAGAAGTCAAACGGTGGCGTCGAGATGTCGGCCGACGAAGTTCACGACCAGGCACGGCCGAAGAGGCGATGAAGTCATGAAGTCTATGATGATGATGCCTATCATCATCATCATCATCATCATTATCGTCATCATCATCATCATCAACGCGATGAACTCGTCGTCGTCGTCGTCGTCGTCGATGACGCTGGTTGCTTGGTACCAGTCGACTGGTTGGTTGGTTGCTTGGTTGATGATGCTGTTGTTGTTGTTGTCGATGCTGATATTGATACTGCGGACTCTGTATGATGTTGGCCAGAGGGGAAGGGGTTTGGGAGGGGGGTTGGGAGGGCGAGCTAGGGAGCAGCAGCGGCGACGATGTCGTGCCGACCGACCTCATGATGGCCACCGACGTCGCCCTGCCTGGTTCTGATGACGACTTCATTACGAGCTGGGAGGGAGGGGAGGCGAGGGATCAGGATAAAGACGACAACGACGACAGCGCGGCCCGCCGCTCGTGTCCTTCATCGCGGTAGGACTCCAAGCAGCTCGCACTCTTGATAGGTGGCCTTCAAGATGTGTATATATTTATTTATATTTATATATATATATATATATATATATATTTATATATATATATATATATATATATATATATATATATATATATATATTTATATATGTGTGTGCGTGTAGATATGCATGTGCATATAAATAAGGATCAAATGAATTATAATAGTAGAGACATAAAGCCATCGTAAGGCTTCAACAACAAAGGTTTTCGCTGAGCAAATCAAAAGCCTGTATATATGTATATATATATATATATATATATATATGTGCTTGATTTGCTCATACAGTAAGGACAGTCTTGTTGTTGTTCGTCGAAGGCATTACGTCTCTACTCTTATTAATCCGAATCCTACTATGAGGATAACCGAGGGTAAACTGCTTATTTGAGAGAGAGAAGGGAGATAATTCTATGCAGTTGAGCCTTATTTACATATATAGCATATACGTAGTTACAACATTTACAATTGTTTGGGGTCAATCAGTTGACGTTAAGATTGGTTACAGGCAACGTGTAATGGTGCATTGACTAATGTTTTTTACTACTGTTATTTCTACTGGTAGCAAAAACAATGCAGTCTCTATTTCGTCAATCCGATCAGTTTGAGAAGTGAATTTCAATTTGTCCCACTTATAATGAGGTCATTGGTCCCCCAAGGCGCAAAAGCGGTACCGAGAGGTATGCCGAGGAAGCGACGGGAATTTGTGGTTCTGTTTTAGAATAAATAGTAGTTGCGGCCAATAACGCTCTTAAGGCGTGCGTTTGCGGTAAACATCTGAAGCAAATAGGAAACGTAAAACTGTTTGTTTTTCAATGATCAGTTTTGCGTACGCCAGCCTAAAGTCAAATCGACAAATCTAAACGAACAATCACGTCAGAGTCGGCATCTGTATCGTGCAAAGAATTGAGTCTCCCGTTAATGCTAACGTTGTCGGCTATACTCTCGTACCATACTACGAGTTTCGAAGCGATTATTTTATTATAAGTACAGTTTTATCGTGACCTTGAGTTTCGCCGTCCTGGAACCTCCTTTTCTTGTTGTAAAAGAGCCTGTCACATTTTCTTGTTGTACGAAAACGGTGACATTGCAAGTGCCCCGTAGCCCAGAATCAACAAGATCTGCTTGCCGGAAAGCTCATGTACTCACGTGCCTCTCCGAGCAGTTAACCGAGTACACGAGCTACGAAATACTAGACAAAGCCGTTGACCAATCAACAGTTCTCGTTGTCATTGGCCATATATACGTGTATGTACATACATACATCTGTTTGTCGATGGACATGAATGTGTCTGTATGTATGCATGCACAGATAGATGTTTGTGTTTGTGCGTTCGTGTGCGTGTGCATATTATATATAAATGAATATACAAAAATTGATATTCAGCCGTCCTTCCGAGCGACGCGGTGCACTCGCGCACACATCAACAGACACACGATGAAGCTCGACCCGAAGACTGAAATCAACTGATGGTGATTCGGCGGAATCGTTGGAGTGTTTCACGAGAGCAGGCGGCAGTGACCGGTTTCGGTGGTTGTCGGTGTGGCATGTTGTTGGTGGTACAGTTCTAGTACAGTTCGACTCACTCGACCACCAGGCCAGGAGAACCGCATTCTTGCACACAGCAGGGCATCCGTCGACCTACTAGATTGCTAGCTGCTGCTGCTGCTACTACTGCGACTGGCTACTCTCCTACGGTCGGCTGAGTTGATCACCCCAATCGTTTCGTTTATGGGTTTCTGGCCACTTAATACGTTTGGGTTGCGGCGGGTGCAGCCGCCGAGTTGCGTTGGTTGTTGCAGCACCAGCTGAAGTAGTCGGTGAAGCAGCAGAACCTGTTAGAGTTGGTTAGAGCTTGAAACGCATACTGCGTTGGCAACTCTCTTCCTCCGATCGTTCTGCGTACTGTTCCTTCCCCGCCATTAGGTCGGTATCTATCGCTGTCTTTGTCTCCCTCTCATACACAGCCACTCTCTTTCTCTCGCTCTCACACACTCTTTGGGCTGGTTTTTAACATGAGTTTGGCTACCACACTAGCAGTACTTCAGTATTCGAACACTGTCCACACTCGTAACGGACAACGTAGCCAAATCAATTTGCCGATGGGCTATGTCTGTCCCCACATGTTGATATGTATATATATATATATATATATATTTTTTTTTTCCCGTAAGGCAATTGCTCGTGTACGGATTTTTCATGTCATGGCTAAGTTTATTCCACTCCGGCATTTACTTTGTCTAAATTGGAAACCATGCAAACCAATTTAAGAGTGGCCGATCTGGGTCTCGAACCCAGCCCTCCCGAATGCAAGGCAAAGGCTTTGCCACTAAGCCACCTTGCTCGGTATATATATATATATATATATATATATATATATATATATATTTACACTCTTCTGAGTTTAGCCTTTGACTCATTTTAGATTTTTATCCCGATATTAGATCAACCGAGATCCAGTGGTCTATGTTGTTAATTCAGAGCCTATCTGCTTGGCCTCACACTGAAATCTCAAACAAGCTTGAAAACGCCTTTGCTTTCGTCGAAGAAGCAAAAAGACAAACGTGCGTGTCGTCCCGGCAGAGGCCCCCTTTGGATACTGCGGCAGCCCACATCCATCGTTTCACGGCTGTGTTTGTCCTAGTGCCATTGGGGGTGTGTGGGATTGGAGAGACCTCACCTGGCCAAACTTGGACGAAACGTGCTACCTAACGCCTCAATCAATGCACGCAAATCTCGAACGTTCTCAGTGGCTCCCGATGCGTCTGGCCGGGGACAACAATGATCGTGTGAGCTGCTATAAGACGCTGTGTGACAGAGACGACAAAGGCTTGAGCAGTGGCGAAGTCGGGCTTCGACTAGGATCAACAGCCTCTCACGTCTCCCCGTTGTTGAAGCTACAGCATGGAGGATTAGATCGCAGCACATCGTGGCACAATAGAGTTAGAACATATCTGAGACCACTTCGGCAATCCTCCTCGGTAAACACCCTATACATATATGGACGTCATCATATATGGGTGGTTTGTCGTCCCCCCTCCCTGCATTGCAGAACATAAGGAATACTACTAATGGCACACTCCACTTAATCTATAATGACGTCCGTAACGCGTCTTCTGCAGAACACTTTTTGATTGTTACAATCGAAATACAAAAACAAATTAAATTATGTTAACGATGGAAATATTCAGCTCGGTGGTGAAAAATTTAATTAAATATGTATTTGAGGCCGAATTCGGGAAATCGTGGAGCTCAAGATCTGGACCGGCCACTCTTAAATTGGTTTTCATGTTTTTCCAGTTTGGACCAGGCGAATGCCGGAGTGGACTATAATCGACCATGATCAGACAAAAAACGGGGAGCAAATATGACTCACTAAAAAATAGATGGTGCATTACCGTCCGACCCTCTTCCCAACCTATCACTACAGATCATAAGGAGAAGACTGTCTTAAGAAAAAAAAACATAATATATAAACGCATAGGTGTTAGTCGTGCTATCTCTGCTGTTATGAGAGGTGGAGGATCTAATACAAGGCTGCATGTTATTGCAAAATTCTTCCAATATGTAGAGAATTTTGAGACACGAAGATCACCCTTCTGGTTCTGAAGTGGTCGTGTTAGGTCGTTGAGTACTCGCGCGAATCTGGAAAACCTCGCCAGTTGGTCCATAGCCTCACAAGGCCGTCAAGATGAGGTCTGCCTTTCTTCAAAAGCTTTATTCGACCGGGTCATAACCTCCATACGTATATCTACCGTAACCGTTGCTCGCTAGAGACGTATACTGACATATATTCGAGTACACGCACACACAGGTGTAGTAACCTTAGGAATAGAAAAAACTATAGGTTAAATACGAGATAAGACCCACCGAAACCGATACGTTGGGACGCATCGATTTTGAGTGGCTAACAGCTCTGCCGTAGGTAGACACGTCAGCGAGCCTGACATCCGTTAACGGTCGTTCTCATTGGCATCGCTGCAACCAATCTAGATTTTATCGGACTGGTCAACTAATAAATAACTACGATTATGCGCATGCTACCGGCTACGTAACAGATTTGCTTCGATCGGGCTGCGTGTGTGTGCGCTCCGTATCGAGGGCTACTCGTATAGATGAGGTAATAATGTAGCGGCAGACAGGCGTCACCATCACGAAGCGTTCGGCGAGCAGTGCACACCGGGACCAGAGACATCGGTTCGTATAGAAAGCCACACATCCGTGGAGATACGCTCACACATGTGCATATGGGCACGCATCAAGGCACACGTAAACGTCAGGATGCTATACAGCTTACGCATCGTCCTCACAGCAACGACAACAATGTATGCATATATATATATATATATATAAATAAATACAGACATCGCGCATGAAAGCCTAATCACCGCACGAAGATACACCGCGTGAGCGCACAAATTCAGCCTCTAATACAAACTCGACTCATACCTACTCTGCCCAAGCGCTTGCCCGTGCTGAAGCGGTATCGCCGGTTCGGACGATGAAGACGTCGACGATGGATCGTATAAAATCTCGATCTGAAAAAATTCCCCCGACCACCGGACTGTCTATAGCCGTTGGTCGGCGCCACCATCTCGGCCAATGCTACTGCTGCTGTTGCTGCTGCTGCGAGCTGCTTCTGCTGCTGTTGCTGTTGCTGCTCGGTCATCTTAGGGCCGTGGGATTAATTAAGCCATAATGATGTCGGCGGCAGCTATCATCACGACAAGTTGTTAGTCGCAACCGTGGTAGCAGTAATAGTTAAATAGTCGTAGTCGTAGAAGCTGGCGTAGTACTGACTAAGTCTATTAGCTGTGCGGCTCAAGCAGCGTCGAACCTGCACCCGGCTGATCCGGGGGATCCGGGCACGCACGGGGGGCCTCCACCTAGGTGGTGGGGTGATGGCTTTTGCCTGGCTGGTTGGTGGCCGCCGTGCTCGCTGGTTCGACACGGTAGGTCTTCGGGTTAGACGGCGAAGGCAGGCCAGATAGGCTGGGCTAGGCTGGTTCGTCTTCACGTTTCGTCTAACGGTAGCATCAGCATCACAAGAAGAAGAATCAGCTGCTGCTGCTGCTGCCGCTGCTCCTGCTGCCTGTCGCCACCCCCCATGAAGTCGGCCCGAGGACGTAGACGTTCCAAAGTCGCTGCCGCCTCGAGGTCGCTGCCGCCTCGAGGTCGCTGCCGCCATAGCTGTAGCATGCAGCAATGACAACCGCAACGACGAGGAATTGACTACTTGACAGCACCGGGAATGAAGCACACGCCATAGGCACGGCCGACGCCGCAATGAACAGCTGAAGGCAGGTCGTCATCCGGTTCTCGCGTGTGCGGCCTTAACCACGACCGTGCTACGTACGGCTATACGACTGTAGGGAGGACGAGGACACCTCGAGATGACTACGATGAGGACGACAAAGATACGCAGACTAAACCACATCATCGACGTCGACAACGATGATCATGATGGTGAGACGACGACGACGGCGCACTTGAGGTAAGGCTGGATAACCGGATCCCAGCATGGAATCTGGTGAAGCCCGAAGCTAGGAACAAGCGGCCGTCGGATGCACACGTTAATAGGGCTACCGGAGGTGTACTTCGTATGACGCCACGCGTTCCTGCGGCTCCTAAAGGTGGCTGCCTTCGAACGAGGTCGTCTCTTGAATCTATACCTATATACATTTATCGATGTATCTATCTAGCTAGCTATGTATCCATCTATTTATCGATCGACCTACTATTACTACTACTACTAAGTAACGTTTTCGGGCTGACCCTCAGCCAACATTTAACGTCCACGGGACTGCGTTTCATATTGCTTCATAGACGTCCATAAATACAAATCGGTGCAACGGTGGGGCTCGAACCCGCGCACCTATCTAGTGTCTCCTCCGGTCGCGAGGCGCAGGCGGAATGCACCACGCCACCGGGCTCGACTATTACTCTATTACTATTACTACTACTACTGATACTACCTCAACAACCAACTACCCTTACCTATCAAAGAGGTAGAAGATGAAGAACGGCCAGACGGCCCCAAAAGGTCGGGGCCGACCTACTTGACTTTGTGACTCAAACCGATGCTAGTGGGGGTATCGCGATATCGACGTATATGATGCACATAACGATGCTGTGCTTAGCGGCGGTGCTGTCGACGTACCTAGTTTTGGCTAACTGTTGTTGCTAGTGTCGTTATGGTGGTCGTTGTTAGGTAGAGATAGAGATGACCGGTGAACGAGCTTCGGGTTAGCACTGAATGCCCGCTTCGAATCGAAATAGATCCTATGGGTAGCCGCGTACGCTCTATGCTGTTGTGTTGTCGTTGTAATTTACGGTTCCGCTTATGGAGCGCGGGACGGTGTTAGGAGTCTACCGAGGCCAGTGCAATTCTTTGCCCCCCCCCTTCTCGTTCTCTGTTTTAGTAAACGCTGTAACAAAGTCCGACCATGCATCCGTGGCTGATTGACACCAAACATGATGAGATGCCATAGCTCTCATAGCAGCGTCGTGATTATGTGTACAAGGATTGTGCATGAAGTGCCACCTGTAATAATCGCCGCAAGGCAACGAAACTGCCAAAAAACGACCGAATATTCCTTGCTCGATTTGCGTGTAAGTGCAAACACGCATCCATATTATCCGCGCGTGGGGATACGCGTTACGTTGCTGTCACTCAACTGAGCACGAAGACTCAAGCACACATGCTAATGCAACTTGACAAAGCTATGTTCGATATAGATAAAAATATATATGTATATATATATATATATTTTTTCTTATTATTATTATTATTATTATTATTATTATTATTATTATTATTATTACTTATACTACGAAGAAAGTAAGCTCTTCGTTTGCATTCACGTACACTTAGTGTAGTAGGTCTTTGCCGGGTTCGCAACGATGGGCCACACTGGGTTGCCTTACTTTTGCTATGTCTCTATAATCTTTGAAGATTCATTCGCGGTCACATTTCAAAGTGTTTGGAATTATCTCTTTTGCACAGATTAACAACACGGCTTCGTTGCGCTGTGAACTGTCGCGTACGCCTAGCCCGTAGTGTCGGGTCCTGTAGCCGACCGAGCCGTGGTAAAACAAAATTTCCAATTTTCAAACCACGCAAAACTTTCGCTCTCAATACTCGCACGAAGTAGTCGCTCGTGCAATTACTTCGCACGAGTATTTATGCACCAAAACATTAATTATAAAAATAAGATTCAGAGCGAGGCAAAACGATCTTAATGCGAAATCTCTAACTTTAACACTGAGCTACCGCACCGTGATGGATTATGTTTCAGGCATCAAAGGTTCAAGTAGGAAAAAAAGCAAACTAGAGCGCATTTACGCGTTCTGCTTTTCCAATTATTCACGTTCGTCTTCCCAGCAACGGCACCTTAATCATAGAGACCCAGATCATTGTATATATATATATATATATATATATCTATGTACAATGATCTGGCACCAACAAAAGTTGCATGGAGCTGGATGGCAGTTGAGTGCCTGCGATGCATTTTCCGGGCCTGCGTGGGGCTGTCGACGGGGGTGATAGAAGCTATCGGTGCTCTGAGTAGTTCCACTGGCCATATACGGGCGAAACAAATCCGCCGCTGGGCAGCAACGGAAAGCATGTGGAACGTGGTCATTTGATCGGGTCCCCGAGCTCTGTGCACCGAGAGCCGTTATTAGCAGAAGAAGCGGACTCGGTTAGCAGCGGGGCTATTCGACACAACAGCAGGTCATCGCGCAGATGCCGTTGGTGATATGCGACCTTCTCGGGGCACCCATGTTGTTTCGTTTTGAGAGCGAGTGGGGAGATTTAGAACTTTAGGCCTTCAGTCAATGGGAACCCTTCGAGACGTCACTGAAGGCCTGAAGTGCAATATTAGATGGCTGCTGGCCTCCTTGGCACTGACTGTAATTGCGCTCGATACTTCCGACACGCCTCCGGAAGATCCTAGCAACTGACATATGTAGGGTACCTTTCTAGCGAAGGTTCAATTCAAATAAAGTAATCGCAATGTTAAGCCACGACCAGATCCGTCTGCACACGATACCGATACCGGTGAGAATGCTCTTGAGGTAAACGGATAAATATATAAACTGTACGCATAGGATGCTCTAAGTGGGGGATTAACACCAGCGTCTACCAGTGACAAACATCTCCAAAAGCACCATCGTCTGTCGACCTGATGTGAAGATTCGGACACGTTAACTCCGCCCTGGAACCAGTTGTATACCTCGCCTCGCCTCGAACTCGCTTCGAGCATAGCCTTGCTGTATCTCAATAAAAAAAGGTTGCAAAAAGAAGCTGTCTCCTGTCTGTCTGTCTGTCTGGATCACTGCTTCGGCCACTAGTCAGTTATACAGGTAAAACAAACCAGTTCTGTTTACTGTATATAGCGTAGGCGGTGGCTATGCGCCGTGGCTAACAATCAAGGCTGCTCTAGGCCTTTCCACTTTGCGGTGTACAGCACCTGTGCCGCGAGTATTCACAAACACCCGACGGACTTTAGGTGATCGCAAGTGCCCGGCAGATCACTGCGAGTCTTGGAGTCGCAGAAATATGGATTTATGCAAACAGCCCTTGTGCAGCTGGGGTACAAAACTAGATAAGTCGTCGTAATGTCGTAAAGAGTGGTAGGAGAAGACTGTGGGAGAACAAGAGCCAAACAAACGGGACCTAGTTAAGAATCGCGTTTATTAAATAACTTACTTATTAACCCCATTGTGGAAGTGGACTTATATACACTAGCGCGTAATCACGTGGTTGCTGCTTCTTTTGTTGGGCTGCCAGCTGTAAACAAGGTATTCTCAGTAAAGTTTTTCGCAAACGCAGGTCAGTGCACTTTGAATAAAACAGTATGTAGTTCAACATGAGTTCAAAGTTCCACATAGTGTCTTGCGTGGTGTTTGGCCTCCGTTACGACGTTACTCTGACGTCCAAGTGACTAAGCGGTCATATATGAACGTCAATGCTAACGAGCGCACATTGATAGATTTGCTATTATACTTATCCACACAAAATCAACGCTATAGATTGGTAGGTAAACAGGCACATATACGTATAGGCAGCCGTTACAGTCTCCCAGACACTTGTAAAGACGTTCGAAATAAAGATTGAACTAAAGCACAGAGCTGTTGATGAAGTTGGCTGATTGTCGGGTTCGTGGACGCGAAATGAGCGCGAAATAGAGACAACAATAGCAGCTCCCTTCACTGCGACACAATATTCAAAGGTAGGCTCTATCGCGTTAGAAAAAATGATCCGCTGGTGAACACGATATACTTTTCAGTTCGTGTCATTAGGAAGTATCTGTAGCTTGCCTCTTTATTGCTATTATACCTCCGAGTCACAGCCGTTTCCGCAAGGCATTGTGTGGTGCACATTCAGTAGTATACATATATATATATATATATATATATATATATATATATATATATATATATATATATACACTCTAAAAAGCACCAACGCGTCTTCATCGCCTGTAGATGTCGAAACGGTGTCTATACGAGGAAGGAGAAATACTGACAGGCAGGCAGTGAGCAGCGAGAGGAAGGGCAAAATGAAAACGCCGGGGTAGAGGGGGAACTAAGGAAGAAACGCGAATAGGATGAGATATCGACAAAGAAAGAAAAAAGAAGCGCAGAGAACAGTAAGCGTGAGCATGCGCTGCTCTATTAGTAGGCGTCGTACCATCATGTCGTGCTATTCGAGCGTGCTGCAGCAGCAGCTGCGGCTGCTGAGAGCGACGATATTGAGAACAAATCGGCTCGTCGTCTAACCAGAGAGCAGCTAGGCAGCCGCCAGTCATAGATAGACAATTTTTAGACGCGTTTTGGTCTCGCCCCCACCACCACCACCACCACCGCTCCCGCTGTCGCCCTCGCTAACGCTAGCGTCGGCTATCCCGTGCATGTCCCGGTCTATTCAGACGGGTATCGCCCATCGAACTGTCGTCTATTTATCTATTTCTCTGTCTCTCTATACGTCCGTTCAGCCAATGACGTCGTCTGACACCCTCTTCATCACTGTCGTTGCTGTTGTTTCTGCTGCTGCAGTTGTAGTTGTTGTCGTTGCTGCTGCTGTTGTTGTTGTTGCTGTGTTGTCGTTGCTGCTGTTGTTGTTGTCGTCCTCAGCTAAAACAAACAATCACCACCAGCCTCCCACCATGCAGCATGGCTCGATCTGCACTCCGTCATCGTTGTTGATGTTGATGTTGTTGTTGTCGTCGTCGTCGTCGTCGTCTCATCGACAAACAGTGGCAAAGCGAACCGCGCGCCCGGCGGCAGGCGAACCCGCAGACGGACAAACGGACGGATCGAATCGCCGGACCGACCACGGACGCCATCGTGGCCGGCGCGGCGCCAGTGGCCACGCTACCAACCCGCTCGACGGTCAAACGCACACGTGGACTGACAAACAGGGGAACGGATGGACAGATAGACAGAGATCGCGCAGAGGGGCGACATCGGTCAAAACAACAACAACAACAACAACAACGAGGACAACAACAAGAATAACAACAACAACCACATTACCAACAACAACAACAACCACAACAACAACCACAATAACAACAACAATAACAACAACAAAAACCACAATGACAACAGCAACTACTACAATAACAATAACAACAACAACAACAACCACAAGAATAACAACAACAACCAACGACAACAACCACAAGAATAACAACGACAACGGCAGCAGCAATGAGGACAACAACGACAACAACAAGAATTACAACAACAACCAACAACAACAACCACAAGAATAACAACAACAACGGCAGCAGCAGCAATGAGGACAACAACAACAACAACGACAACAACAAGAATTACAACAACAACCACAATAACAACAACAACAACTACTACAATAAGAACAACAACAACAACGCTCCCTTCTCAATATCCTCTAACAACGACCCAACAAGAGGGCCAGTTGGCTATTCATTCGTCGGTTGTCCACTGACAGAACAGTAACGTCAACGAACGGTAGCGCCACCGGCAGCGGCACCCGTAGCCGCGTTGGCTAAATAAATAAAACCGCACACATAGCTACGAGAGGGAGATATGCTACCGGCTAGATGCAATTTGACATGCGTACCTTATATATATACATATATTTATATGCATATATATATATATATATATATATATATATATATATGCATATATATATATAAATATATATATATATTTATATGCATATATATATATACATAAATATATATATATATGCCATATCGAGGCCAATGACATTCCGCAGTGGAAAAAGGCGGCGATCGGTCCGGTCAGCTCAGAGGCACCCCACCCACCCGTCCCTATTATAGTCGTCGCATTGGCTAAAATCGCATTACAACAACACCAATGAGTCAAGCGGAGAATGTTCGTTTCTTTCTCGATTCGTTCGATCTTTCGCTCGATCTTTCAGTCGTTCAATCGTTCAACAACAACAACAACGATGATGCCAACTACGATTCTCCGTCGTTGCTCGTCAGTAGAGCTAGAACAACAACATTCAAACTGCACTTTCTCTTTGGAGATGCTACTACGCACTATTATTTTTGTTCCTGTTCCTGGTGTTGTTGTTGTTTCTGTTGTTCCTGGAGTTGTTGTTGTTGCTGTCCTTGTTGTTGTTGTTCCTGTTGATGTTGCTGTTGTTGCTGCTGCTGTTGTTGCTGCTGCTGCTGCTGCTGCCGCCGTTATCGTTGTTGTTTCTTGTCGTTGCTGGTGGTTTGTTGTTTTATAGTTGTTATCTCTTAACAAGCCAGCCCGTTTGACTCTGGGTATTAGTTGCAGGAGTCTGCGTCAGTCT
Source organism: Dermanyssus gallinae (assembly GCA_003439945.1). NCBI lineage: Eukaryota > Metazoa > Arthropoda > Arachnida > Mesostigmata > Dermanyssidae > Dermanyssus > Dermanyssus gallinae. The sequence goes on from QVRM01002221.1 coordinate 964,323, forward strand.
CAAGGAACCAGTAGTCGTTGCGGAGCCAGCAGCAGCCGCAGCTGTAAAAGCAACGCGGGCGCGTTGCTCGAGAGATCGATCTCAATTGAAAATATTCTACTTTATTGTTATTATTACTACTCTATGATGCCTATTGATTGCGATCGAAAAAAAACGGGGAGAAACGAAAGTGAATAAAGAGCGTAACCATAACACATCATGGCCCCGTCGCTACAACGGCGTATGATTAGAGCAGGCTGCCAGATTTCAGCCGTGTTTGTCTTCTTCTCGCCTGCCTAAAGAAGAACAGCAAGCGCGCGAAATAAGAGGACGAAGATAATGACGCAATGAAAAAAATGTCAAAAGGAAACAAAATACACAAAAGAACCGAGAAAGGTGGTGAAAATGAAAATGAGAAAAAAACATTAATAGCAGTATTGGTTACCAGACAAGCGGTGAGCGATCGTGAACATTTGCGCGAGAATGTGAACTGATCCAGACCAGTGCAGATCAAATCATCATGATGAAGATGAGGAGGATGTTGTTGTTGTTGATGTTGATGATGACGATGACGATGGTAACGATGACGACAGCGTGGACAAAATTAATTAGAGCATATCAATGAGAGCAAATGGCTGCATCCGTGTCAGTCACTTTTCGAGGTCCTTTTGAGGCCGGCCAGCCGCTCGCCCAGCTTTCATCAGATAGATAGATATCCAGGCCTATCACCCCACGTGTGGAAGCGTGGCCTCTGGGGTTAGCGCTCTAGTCGTCATGTTTGCCATCTGTCTACCGTGATGTCGCCGATTCGATCCCTGTTGTTGGCCTAAATGTTCTTTGAGCGATGCTCGTTGGGCCTAGACAATAAACTTTGCCGTTGAGAATTGATGGTAAACCTTACCGTTGAGAATGAATGATACACTTTACCGTTGAGAATAGATGATAAACTTTACCGTTGAGAATAGATGATAAACTTTACCGTTGAGAATGGACAATAAACTTTACCGATAGGAGTCAGCAGCCATGGTGCCACAAAGATTGTAAGGGAAACCTCTGGGTGCATTAAAGATATGCCTCACGTCGATTCTAAGCCCGTAAGGGAGGAAGGGTGGCCTTCAAAATGAAAACAACCTCCTTAGAAAATGTTTGCAATTTCTAGGCCCGTCACCAATGAACAAACTCGGAAATTCGGAAACTCTTAGTCTGCAGACGTGCCGAGCACGCCCTGCAAATATTAATAACAAAAACAACATCAGCGACCGTAACAACTCTACATACAACAGCGCTAACAAGAGCAGTAACAAAAGCAGGAACCTACGCCCCTGGCGGGGTCGATAACATCCTGGGAAACCAGAGCGTCGTTCACCACACAACACCCCGCCCACAGCCCGTCGCCAATACGATAGCTATCTTGTTAGATTTTGTTGCGTTTGACCTTGTTTGTTGCCTATCTGCCTATCAGTACGTACACTGTTTGTTGTTATCAGTGAGATTACTTTTGCCAGTACTGCCATGGTTATTGTTGTCGTTATTTTTTTATTATTGTTGCTGCTGCTGCGACTGTTGTTGTTGTTGTTACTGGTTTTGTTGTTGTTGTTGTTGTTTTTGCTATCGTCTTAGTTGTTACCGATACTGTTGTTGCTGTTGCTGGGTATGCTTGTTGTTGTTTCGGTTAACGCGTTAACGTCTAATCTTGTCCAGCGACTAAACTGTTGTTGTTGTTGTTTGATATGATGATCTTCTTTTCGTCAGCTGTCAGCTGTTTACTGAAGTTGATGTCGCATTACGACTTCTGTTGGCCAGCAACGAATTACTCAAGTGATTTCTAGTAGTAGCAGCACCGATAACATGTATAATGGTAACAGTTAGCCGCAGGAGTTTGTTTAGTTAGTAGCGATGGCATTTTTCACAAGTGACAACGATTGACATCTCTGCTCGTTCGATTTTTGGTGCGCTCGCAAATGTTCGCTCGCTAGTTCGTTTGTTCGCTTGCGAGTTGTCGCCTGTTGTGTAGCCGTGTGTGCCTCTGAACAGCGAATACGAAACAAAGACCAGCCGATCAGTCAATTGCCTGCCATAGCTGGCAAAAGGCCGAAGACCCGAGAGAACTGGCGAGCTCAGCAGAAAATGCGGTGCGGTGATAATAACAACAAGAGTAACAAAATCAACCGCAACAACAACAACAACAACAGTAAGAAACAACAACAACGACAGCCACAACCGCAACAAAAGCAACAGCAACAACAACAGCAGCAGCAAAAGCAACGACAACAACAACGACAACAATCGCAGCAAAAGCTACAACAACAGCAGCAACAAACAACAACAACAACAGCCACAACAGCAACAGAAGCAACAACAACAGCAGCAGCAAAAGCAACAACAGCAACAAAACAAAGAACGACAACAATAATAACATCAGCATCAACAACAACAAATGCAACAACAACAACAACAACAACAAATGCAACAACAACAACGACAACAATGATGACGAAGACGACAAACAAGGCATCCAGATACCGGCGGTGGACCATTTCGGTCGCATGGTCCTGTCTTTATTTCCCGTGGGCAGCAGCTGATTTATTTATTGACTAAGCAGCTGAGCAATGACACCGGCGGCGGCGGCGACGACGACTCCGACAACAGCGACAACGACTTCGACAACAACTAATTGCTCGTCTCGTTTTGCCGCCCTTATTGACGCCGGTGGCGCCGGCGGGAACCACGATGACGCCGACGTTCATACACCCACTGGGACCTTCGCCACCCACGGGTTGTGGTTGCCGGCAAATCGACTAACCGGCGACCATCAGCTACACCTCGAAACTAAACAGCGAGCGGTAAACGATTGCCATTACCTACTTGGCTACTCATGCTACATTTCTGGTCGAGCGAAATTCTCTCCGGCTGAGGTGACAGAAACACACAATATATATATATATATATATATATATATATATATATATATATATATATAGGGTGTCAAACTAATCATATGGTATATATTTCAAAAGACCCGACGCTCAGCTCTGCGCTCGCTCTCTGCGACATGCTCTCTCGTAAGCAGAACAGGGTAGTTCATCGTGCAATTTACGTTCGACATAGCCGACCGTGATGTGCCAAGCTAAAAAAGACCACGGAGCGCTCGGTGGCCTAATAAGTAGTGCTGGTGTAACCGGCAGTGTGGAATAATGTCGTTGGAAACATCGGTTCGCTGACATGCTGACAACACTTAGACTTTTAGGCACCTCAACTTCGTGCATTTTTGGGCTCGGATCTAGCAATGTATCCATATAGATTAAGCTAATGCACTTGCAGTGACCTGCAGTCCAGATGAGCAGCAACTCAACTTAGCCAATTGAGCCTCTGGGATAATGCAGCGTCACGCTTTCATTTTGCGAAATAGGTGAACTTTTCCGACGAAACCCATTTCGATCTGAATGAACGTGTAAATGAAAAACACTGTCGCTTCTGGGCAACCGAGAACCCTCATTTGAATCACGAAAAGCCGTTACATATGCCATATGGGACAGTCTGGTGCGGCCTCTGGTCCAAATGAATTGTTGACGTCGGGTACGACCTCGCGTGACGAGGACATTTGCTGATCTTCAACATCTTGCGAATTACAGCAGTAAGATTTTTCCTGTGAAGTTTTTTTTCGAATAAAGTGTACGCTAATAATCCTATGAGCATCAGCGAACTAAACATCAACATTGAACCATTATTGTAATTGAGCCTGAGTTGAGAGAAAAAGTTCCAATAAATTGGCATCCTCTATATATATATATATATATATATATAGAAACAGAATAAACTCAAATATTTTTGGTTTATTCAATGTGTTTACATACGTATTGAATATAAGTATGTTAAGGATGTCATATATATATATATATATATATATATATTTTTTTTTTTTTTTTTTCAGTGTCTGCTAAATACCACCGTTTTAACTGGATGAAAATGGCAAACCAAAGCAGGGCTGGTTGTCCAGGTGCTGTAGGTGCATCTTCATTGACCAACCGCGGCTCCACAAAAAACCGCACCGGAGATGGCAGCGGCAGTAACAACTCTTCGGCAGCGTATGGTCTTCATGATCTAGCGACTCAGCTTCACAGACAATATTACTTGCGATGTTTTGATTCTCCTCAGATTGATGCGGGTAACCACAATAATGCGTAATAACGGCGATCAAGCGTTAACGTCTCTCTCTCTCTCTCTCTCTCTCTCTCTCTCTCTCTATATATATATATATATATATATATATACTTAGTAATGGTAATAGTAATGGCAATAATAATAACAACAATAATCATGGCAGCATTTGCTAACCGAACAAATGCTTGTCCCACCCTCAATACGGGCTAATATGTTTAGCTCGTGCTTACAAGTGAAGCCAGCCAGCCAGCCAACCAGCCCATCAGTTTAATACACGACGATGACGACGATGTCGTTCTTAAAGCAGACACGACCCAGCAGCATTCAAGCAGAGCAGTGACGCAGTAATAATTGCGGGGGCAATGGCCATAGCAATCGTAGCTGTCGTAAATCCGTAGAGTAATGGGAGCAATGATCAACAACGTGTGTAGTGTAGTGTAGTGTAGCGTAGTGTACAAGCAGTGTACACAACTCAGTCATTTCGTGTTCGTCCGTCGTAGTCGGAGAAGTACGCCTTCACCATCGTCGTCACGTGTTTCATCGAGAAGGCGTTTACAGTGAGTGACACTGGGCAGCGTGCGAACAAGCGGCTGGCCGACGCCGCCTTGATTCATCCGGGCATTCATCGAAGAGAGTGGGACGAGAACCACAGTAATAACGGCGGCAACAACAACAACAACGACGGCAGAAACAACAATAACAAGGGCAAAAGCAACAACATCAACAACACGAGCAACAACAACAATGACAACAACGGCAACACCAACAACGGCAATGACACGGAAAGCAAGGAACATATGGAGTCAACCTGGATATGCCAGGAAATGCCTGCAGGGGCAAGCCTGAATTGACAGACGAGAGACGCAACAAGAGAAGGGTGGAAGACGGCACGACGGGAATGAAAGGGCGCGCGAGAGAGAAAGATAGAGATATATAGATGGGTAAATATGTATATATATATATATATATATATATATAGAGAGAGAGAGAGAGAGAGCGAGAGCGGGCGCAGAGGGAAAGTAACTGATGCTGGGGAAACGACTCGACGATCTGTTGCGGCGGCAGCGGCGAAGCGGGCGAATTCAAAGAGGCGCACAGCAAAAACAAACGAACGCCGCGAAAAAACAAAATAAAAAGGCGAAAATGAACGGGCAGCAGAGTGTTGTTCCGCGGGGGCAGATAGGCGGGGGTTAGGGGTGGGAATGGCATTGAGGGTAGCTGTGGGGGAAGCGAGGGGAGTGGAGGCAGGAAGGGAGGGAAGGAGGGTTTGGAGAGCGAGCAACGACGACCACTCGGAGGATCCCAGAGACGCCCAGCGGACAAACAACAAACAGGGTGGCTACAGAAGGAGAGTACGAAGAGAACAGGCTTTGATTTAGAAAGAAAACACATGATAGGAGCGAGAACACAAAATAAACTTTATTATTATTATTATTATTATTATTATTGTTATTTGAACTGGTGAAGGTAGCGTAAAATGGGGACAAAGGGGAGACAACGGGAGGCAAGCAAATCCCAATGGGTCGAACGAGATGACGGACAAATGAAAGCAGGCGGAAGCGAGCGAAGAAGGGAGACAAAACAGAGAGAAAGAGATAGAAAGGGAAATATTATATATATATATATATATATATACAAAACGAGAGAGAAAGAGAGTAGAAATACATGCATGATGCTTGTGATGTTGATCATGATCATGGCGGCGGTGATAGCCGGCATGATACGGCCGCACCAGCAACGAGCGTAAACTAAGTAGGCAGTTTGTCGAAAAATCACGTTCACCATCGAACCACGAGCGAGTTCCCGCCGCCACCGTCGCTGCTGCCACCACCACCACCAACAAACAACGCCAAGAAGACAACGTCCGTCCGTACTCGTAACCCGAACACGGGTAGAGGAACAAGAGTAAAAGGCGGCAGCGGTGGGAGCGCCGGCGGGCGACCGTTTAGGCGAACTGCTACAGTCTCGGCTGACAGACCTGAGGGTGGTGGTGGTGGTGATGGTCAAAGCGACAAGCAGATCATCATCACATGTTGTCTATGCTGCCTTCCTCTCCTCGAGTCGTCGACAATCTCCGTACCGTGCAGTCATGCAAGGGTCGTCTTTGCGCACGATACTTCTGCTCATCTCTCTCTCTCTCTCTGTGTGGCTCTCTCGTTGCCTTCACCGTTGCAAATATGTATATGCATGTATGTGTATATATGTATGTATATGTATATATATTTATATATATATATATATATATATATATATATATATATATATATATATATTGCATGTATGTGTATGTATATGTATATATATATATATATATTAGATTTCGTTCTACGACCAATTATACGTGAGGAAATTCTCATTTTGCCCGTATAGTAATATTAATAAACTGTTATTATAATACGTATATATTCATTATAGTTATCAGTTTACAACCATGCTTACAAGCATGATTATGTTAAACTGCAAAATCGACAATGCGGCGACGATTTTAATACTGTATTTGTCGTTTTCGCCATAGCCTGTTCCTTTTAAACATATATATATATATATATATATATATATATAAATATATATATATATATATATATATATATACATGTGTGTTTAGAATAACACATTTGTCACCCATCTGCTATACTTATAAGGCTGCGTCGTAAAACGCCGGTAATAAAACTCTATTTATTAGTGGTGTCCTGTCAAAGCACACAAATCGTTTCTATGACGCGGGCCTTTTCCTGAACGACGCTGTCATTTTCCTGCGGCGGAACTGCGTAGCCAATTACGGTCAGCGTTTGCGTGCCAATCCTTTTAAATGACCTCTGCGTTTACTCGGCCGTTAACATAGATGGCCGTTACATTGCTAATAACCCGTATATATATATATATATATATATATATATATATATATATATATATATATACTGCACAGCATAAACGTAAAACACTGAAAGAATTTATTTTCAACTTGCATATGAGCGTTCTTCAGAATTGACCAACTCCCCGCCCAGCGAGACACGGGGACCCCTAGTGTCGTGTTTTGTTTTCTTCCGGGCATTACTGCACGGATACAAGTCGAACGATTCACCAGAGGAGAGGAAATAGGTAAAATACAACACACGTGCTCCCAGCATTTAGCTATGCTTGGACATGCTTTACTTCATCGGTATGTCAAATCACGTTGACAGCACGTTGCTGCCTGTTCGAGGAAGCCCGCAAACGTTTAGCATAAGCGCGCTATGGCTAAGAAAAAGTGAACACGGACTGGTGACATATGGTAGTCTCCGACCGGCCAACACTACGAAAATAGATGTTGATTTGAGGGTTGAGCCTTGAACTCTCCCTTGACAAACTTTGAAGTAACGGCCATCACTGATGTTTCGAGGAAACTAGCATAGAGGTTAAGGCTGATAGGTTGCATGTGCGGGTTTGAAAATGCCACGTTTAACACCCCGCTCCCACCGCAAACGGATGAAGACAGATAATCTGGCCGATCCGGCCTCCTACCAGTACGAGGGGTATATCGGTTGGTTTATCGGCCTAGCTAACACGTTTACGTATCCCTACCAGCAATTTGATCTAAATTTAATAAGGATACTTTTGCAACTTGCTTCAGGCGGATAAATTACGCCGAAAATCTAGAAACGGTACGTTGCTCAGTTGACCAAAACAAACCACAATGCGGCTTACTACTCGTAAATTGAAGATGGATTTTTGTCGGCAGCCGCATTGAGGCTGGCTTTTGAAATATGTTCAAGCACCACAAACTTCTCTCAGCGTACGGTACTCCTTCGTAGATAAGAGGCCCTCCTCCTCCTCATTGTTGGCAGGATAGATTACTGCCCATAAATTAATATAGAGAGAGAGATGCAGTGAGACAGACGCGTCAAGCAACCCCAACCCATACATATATATATATATATATATATATATATATATATATATAGCGTATCGGGCCCACAGAGAAATACTAGCGTGTCGAAAATCAATTAATTACGCGTCTACAATGCACAATTTCGTGTGATCTGTATCTGTACCTCCAGCTAGCAGTGTCAGTCAAGAACGACACCGCCGACAAATGAGTAATGTAGGAAAGCTGTAATACAAGTGTGTACAAACCAAATGCTGGTTTCTAAATAAATACATTCGATAGAAATGCGCAGCATTTTAGCAACAATCTGTAACTGACTCGTCAGTGAGTCGAGCTGAAAGTTGTTCTACGAAGGTGAACTCGACATCTTCTCGACACGGTTCGGCAACAAACGCGGTAGTTAGTAGAGCTCGTTTGTCAGAGAGTCCAACGTTTCGTTAGAGCCGTGTCAAAAACGCTATTGCGGTGTCGGCGTGTGTGATCATCGAGGGCTTGAAGATAAATGAAGGTGATCATCTGCGTCCACGAATAGTCAGTCGGCAGTCCACGATTGCGTGGCACCTCTGCAAAATCTCAGAGCGTCCCTCTCTCTCTCTCTCTCTCTCTCTCTCTCTGCATACGACGCAATGCTAAAAGCCAGCCGTTGCGAACGAGAAGAATCCAATTGGCGGCTAACACCAATACAAGACAGGCTTTGCCTGCTGACAGAAGGGCGTATCGGCTACAAAAGCCGCAGTACGAACAGAAACACCAAAATATGGTTATAAAAACAAGAACGCTGATCTGTTTTTTGGCTTTGTGGATACAATCAAATGTGGCCCGATAATAATAACAACAATAACAACAACGCGACGACCGCACCAACGATTAAACGATAACTAAACTAGCAGTAACAACGCAAAAATAGCAACAAGGTATCAAAACATCAACAAGCAACAGGAACAACAGAAACGCGAGCAGCAGCAGCAGCAGCAATAATAACATAAAACAACGGCACTCTCGATTTTAGAAATAGGTCACTTGGCGCCGCAGGACAATACTAAGTGAAAATAAAAAGTCCACGGAGATAGCTCATCGAAACGGAGTAAAAACGTGCCAGTAAAAAATAGCGAACGCAGAGCCGAGCCGATTAATTCAAGATGTATGCATAGACACATATATGTATAGATCATTTATACATACACAATTTATGCATACCCATATCAAAAATCATATGTACATTTATATATATATATATATATATATATATATATATATATATATATATATATATATTTGCAGTAAAAACAAAATTATGAAATATATTAATGATAAGCTGCCAACGTATCGATAATGTCCATGAATCGATGTCAGAGATTGGCTTCGTTGTCGTGGGCCGCGTCAGTTGTGCACAGACGCCGCTGTAGGAAAAAGACGTTCTGTAGTCCATTGACACCGAGCTTTGCTTTAAATATACATGTATATGTTCTGCGGAGCGTAACACGAAAACCATACTTCCATGAAAGAATCATTTCTGCGAGCTTCTCCTATCTCGTTCCCCATCCGTGCTCGATGGTCACGCAGCCTAGTCAAATGATTTTTGTATCGCTATTCTTCTTCGTGGAATTGTCTACGGTTCGGCGGTATCTATTGCGCGGCACTACTCTGACAAATTGCTTGCTCGGATTCTCGTAGAATAAATATCACGCAATGTGTGGATGAATTTAATATATACATGTGAATGTTTAAATCCACGGCACCGATGTGTGGATGATGACGACGACGACGACGACAATTCGTTCAGTCATGCAATTGCATTGTTTAACGCTGCTGGTACGCGCTGGTTAGTGACACTCGAGGAAGATCGATTACCTAAATTAGGTAGGCCTGACCGAGCTCAGTTTGCCAGCATAAACTGCTCTGGTCGCACCGTAACCAGTCATTGAGAGGGCGGAGAGTGTCTGGCGGAGACAGATAGAGATGACCAACAACCGTTCTGGTCCAAGATGGCAAAAACACGGGTGATCTAGTAGTTTTGTTTACGACGAATGATGCCGACGGACTAAATGTCGGCGCGATTTAGCGCGCGAATCGACCAGATCGACCATTAGCAGCATAATGACCGTCGTGACTTGACCCAAAGAACCACCAGGTGTGAAGCTTTAGCGCAGCAACTGTGCAGGGCGAAACAACAAGAAGAGTTTTCATCCTACTTACAAGTATACATGCCTGGCTGAAAGTACATGTTTCCAAGCACGGTTTATCTCGATACCCAGTGGAATCGGTCGAGCATACGACGTCTATGTAGAGTCTCATCACCAGTGTCATCCTACTCAAGATCACTGTTGTACGAGAAGTGTATATATATATATATATATATATATGCAGCTTTTGATGAATATCTTCGTGTTTAGTGTAATTAAATCGCCGACAATAACCTGCTATTCTAGGGAACTCAAGCTACGACGTGAGACTTTTGAACCAATTAAGTTGCGAAAACTGGCATCTCGTTATAAAGTCTGCCGTTGTCCTGGATTTCACGCACTAAGCTGTCGGAAAGAAGAGCGTCCACAAAGCGTCGTCTGCTCGAAGTGTATATGCGAGCTAGCCGGTCCACGGTGCAACCTGTACCACCTTCAAGCGTGTCCCGAAGCCGCTCCGCTACGAAGGCTGTCCACACGCTATATTGTAGTGCTGTATATGATGTATTACAAACATATCTAAACGTAGCTCTGGTGAATTCATAAAAAAACGTACAACTTCGGACACCGAAGACGACGAAAACGCATCACCTTGCAGAAGGAAAAGCAGACAGGCCCCTACCCTGGACAGAAAGAATTTGGCCGGCTGGACGTACGTAGCAGGAAACAAGCGTCTAGGAAGCAGGACCGTCGGCTGCGAATTCAGCACATGCTAAGCAAAATTGTGTCGCTCGAGAGCAAATGGCGCGCATAGTTACGCGGATGATTGCAAAGAGTATGAGAGCATTGACAAAACCATACCGGTATTAATTATAACAGTTTTTGGCACAGCAGCGACAGTGCCAAACACCACAACACCATCACCACAACAACAGCAATTATATTTTCCATAGCGACAACCATAACCACTTGGCCAATGATAGCACTGAAAGCGGAGCTGCGATACAAAAAACTGCAGCAACAACAGTGTAAATTGTATTAGTGCATAATAACAACAACAACAACAACAACATGGGAAACAACAGTAACAATCACAATAATACCAACAACAATAAAAACAACAACAACGCTAACTCGCTCGAAGATTTCAAAGATGCCGCCATGCGCGGCAAAGCTCGCGTCGAACGAAGCCCCTTTTTACAATACGCTGAGCCGGCGAACAATTCGTCCAATTCTTCGGTTAGCCCGCGTCGACGGATAAACGAAAACGACAAAAAAAAAAGAAATAACCAGTATTAGACAAACACCAGCAGCAGCAGCAACAGCTGCCGAGGTATCACTAACATCAGCTGAACCCCACACTGGCTACTGAGAGCACGTCTTGTGGTGTAATAAAACAGAGAAAACACAGCGCACACACGGACAGCTTAACCCACACTGATACATATATATATGTATATATATATATATATATATATATATATATATACAGAGAGAGAGAGACTCTATGTATACATGCACGTGTATGCTTGTACATCTTCAGGAAGGTCGCAGAAAGGGAGAGAGAGAGAGAGCGGGGTGAAACAGAGAAAGGTAGTCACCAAACGATGTTACTGGCCAATGAATTAGCTGAAGATGAAGACCATTCGAGCGCCGTTCGACGCGGCCACTTTCTCTTCAAATGAAATTCGCACGCGTCTCATCCGTCCGCTCCTCTCTTCTTGTTTTTTCGCCCCGCTCGCTTACTTGTTATTTGTATACATATAATGTCTGTCTGTCCGCTGCCCCCGTTTCTGCTGAGCATGTCGTCGTCGCGATCTTCGCGTTGACTTTTTTCTATTTCTCCTCTTTCGTTCTCTCTCTCTCTTTTGGATTATTTCGTCTGTTTTCGCTCTGCTCCCACGTTCGTTGCTCCCCCGCTCTCTACCTCGTCCTCGTCGCGTTATTCTGTCCATTGCTGGGCTTTGAACTTCGTTGGCGGGGAAAAAACGCCGACGTCTCTATGAACAGACAGACAGACCGACAGACACCCACCATGCGCGTCGCATCCCATCGCAAGGCGCCGTTGAGTCGCAGCACGCGTCTTCCTCTCAGCGCCTGCAGCCGTAGCCGCAGCCTCTGCCGTCACTGCAGTCGTCGTCGCCGCCGCTGCCAGCGCCCCCGACTGGATGTCCAACGCCGCTAGATCCAATTTGTTTGGATAGATAGGTTCGTCGGTACGTTGGTCGGCCATCGTCGTCATCATCATCTTCATCATCATCATCATTTTCATCTTCATCATCATCTTCATCATCTCGTCGTCTTAGATCCACTTCGTCTTGTTAGCCTTGGTGTGGTATCTGCATCTACCGTCATTATGAGTGGGCTAACGGCGCACAGTGAAAACGCGCTACAGCGACAACAACAACAACAACAACAGCGACAACAACATTGATGACAATAACGACCACGACGACGACGACAACGACAACAACAACAACAACAGTAATAACGACAACGACAGCAACAACAACAACTAGCGTTCCATTTCTGCTAGCCGTCCTGTACGCTTGTACGTGCGTCTACGTCCCGAACGTACAAGTACACGTTGTATGAGGTCGTTAATCGCTGCTCGTCAAGGATAAACGACAAGCGGTAATTGAATTGTATCTTGTTGAGTAGAGTGGGCATATCGCTAACAAGAAACGTTAAAGTTTCGTTAGAACAATAGTTCGCACCTGACTTGCCAGTGTCTGAATAGTATATACATATATATATATATATATATATATATATATATATATATATATATTTCGAGTTGTTAAAATAATATATGTATATATATATATATATATATGATATCGAGTTGTTAAAATAATACATGTATGTATGTATATATATATATATATAGTAATATTAATAACTATTATTATTTTTGATACTGTCAACACTACTGAAGCCACTAACTACCCTTAGTGCAGCGGGAGTATGGCTTGAGTCTAGGAAGGAAATAGGGACCCTACTCTATGGGCAAAGCAGAGTTGCAGCGTTAAAATCACGTTTAAAATCTCATGGTTTGTCTTTTTACTTTCGTCTTTAAGTCGAGAGAAACACGAGCTGCCGACACGAACGAGATTTTGCAAGCCAATGCTATCACAGCAGGATAGCGCTACTCACCAGATGGACATCAATCAAGCCTCACCTAGCATAAGAATGCGTGTACGCATATAGTATATGTCGCCGAGAAAAAGTGCTGGAGATGATCAGCAACTCTAGCTCTAGGAGTCGCGCGTTTAACTGCACCGGCGTGCCACGCACCCTTACGAAACAATCTATTTAAGACTTAGAAATTTGGGCTTATATAGATACATATATCAGGGCCATGCCTACATCTCCGTACTTTATGGGTCGACTGCTGTTTCCGGACTTCGGGGGTCGGCTGCTGTAAAATCCGTATCTGCCTCAGCTTCCTCTCCAGCAAATTGTAAGTTTTCTTGCAATGGCATACTTTGTGAACTGATGTCCGGCCAGCCAATCGCCGCGAACTTTTCAGCGAGAATCGGCAAGCGTTGGCAGAGAGTTCAACGACGACTATGCGACGAGCTCACTCCGCTCACACCACTGCTCCGCCTTCTTGGAGGCCACATCTATGTGATAATAGCCGGCGGATCGTGCTAGCAGCGGCCAAGATGAGTAGTGCTCGCTCGCGTTCACCACAAAAGCAAATGCGACTGTGTGAAATATGAATCTCTTTGAATTGACGATTCACCTTCTCTGTTGAAATCGTCATCGTTACTGTAGCGTGATGAGCCGGCCAGCGCAGAGTGCATCCTTCAGGGCGTGGCCAATCGTCCTTCTGTAATCACGACGGGGGAGGTGGCCCGAAACGAAATGGAATGAGTCGCAATATCGTCCACAGGGTAGCAAACGAGAAGATCGTACCTCACAGGTCCATTTCTGTAGTCGATCCGTTAACGTATCCGTGTTCCGGAATCGTACGTCCAAGATACTAAGAGCCGTAGGACCACATCCCACGTACTGACTGCAGCTAGTTAAAACTCTGCTAGACGCAGAGTACGAGCCACGGGTTAACTACAGCGGCTGGTTTCTGCGGCAAGTAGTCAAAGCCACTTTTAAGCAGAGTTCCCTGCGTTTCATGGACGAAGCTTGATTTACACCGGGCGGTGTGTTTAATAGGCACTACACCCATTGTTGGGCAAGCGAGAACCCGCATATGACTCGCGAGCGGGGGCGCCAGAGGCGTTTCTCCGTGAATGTGTGGGCTTGCATGGTGTGCAACTGCCCGCACCAACTTCCTGATAGGTTGAATGGCCAAGCATACCATTCACTTCTGAGTGAAACATTACCACGGCTGTTGGAAGGCGTTCCAGAAGGTGTTCGCCCGAGCATGTGATTCCAGCACGGTGTAGCGTCACCGCGCTCCACCGCTGCGGAAACGCGATTATCTAAACGAGACGACGTTCGAGAAATTGGAGCTTGGCCACCGTGAACGCCCGAGCTAACAAGTCTCAATTTTGTTCTTTCTCTTTTTCTTCTCGGCATGCACTAAATCATCATGCATTTGATGCATGCACTCAATCCTATCGACATGCGTGCAAGACCTTAATTATTCCGCAATCACGGATCGGATCGCAATAGGCTTATAGAGATATCGCAATAGATACCAAAATGAGAGTCATTAAATGCATGCATTTATCTGAATGTAACCAGTATGTCAAGTTTTGAGCGTTCTGCAGGGGGTCGTGAGGTTGTGTTTTTGAAGCACTGAACCTGAAAGCTAATTGTAGAACTTCAAGTTTTGCAAATTATTTTCTAAACAATTGAATGTTGCATCCTCTAGCCGGCGTCTTACGGCCTTTAGAGGAAGCAGGTGAATACGAAGGTGTGCTTAGCTTCACTATATAAGGACTGGTTCCCTCGCAATCGCATATTTTGTGGTCCTCTGTCGGGCAATAACACCAGTGTCACAAATTTTGTAGTTTCACTCTCACTCCGAAACAAGTCTTCTTCGAGACCATGTTCTATTGGAAAAGTATTTGCTTTAACAAGTTCAGCATGTCCCTATATCGCTCTTCAATTATATATATATATATATATATATATATATCTGCATAGCTATATACATATATAGCTCGTATTTCATCGCCAAAGTTCGCCCGCAATATTTCACACTTTGGAAGAGTGCTCGCAAGCATTGGTGCTGCAAAAATGCATACAGAAGTGCACACACACACATATATATATATATATATATATATATATATATATATAAACGATATGGTCTCGTTGCCGCTTTGTGTTCGACCTGAACCCATGAAGGCCCGACAGACAAAACAACAATCCACACCTGAGCGTTTGTTGAGGCACACTATAGCAACAGAGCGACACAGCCGCAACCAAGTCGGCTACCTTGCGCCGCTTGTAGGAGAAGGAGGCGGAGGTGTGTGGACAGGGGGCGGAAGGGGGCCGAAGAGGAGAATACGTGGAAGCCGTCCTCTCGTCGCCTTCTTCTCAGAGACTTGGCGTCTCCGTCGGAGCCTGTTGTTGCTGGTGGTGTGCTGCTTAACCTGCTTGTCCGGTCCTCCAATAGGCGCTTATTGGCTACATACCTGGATTGGTGGCGCGACCCAGTGTGTATACCTACCTACCTAGGCCAATCTCGTCGCCTGGCTTAAACTCGCCGACGATCTTTTTGTCGCTCCCTCCCGCGCTCGTTGTTGTTGCTGTTTCTGCTGTTGCTGTTGTTGTTGTTGTCTCTGCTGTTGCTGTTGTTGTTGTTGTCTCTGCTGTTGCTGTTGTTGCTGTTGTTGCTGTTGCTCTTGCTGTTGTTGTTTCTGCTACTGCTGATGCTAGTATGTTCCGTCATCCACGGGCTTTGCTGTATGTTTCGTTTGTCGACAAGATCTTATATGCGTTCCACGAGCGCGTGCTGGTGTCGCGGCTACAGCGGGGCATGGAGCAGCAGAGTTGCGTAGCTGTTGAATCGGGGGCGGTGAGACCCACAGAAGCAGCAAGTGCAGCCGCAGCCTCAGCAGCATTCGTATGAACAGATTGGACTCGTCCAAAGTCCAAAATCGCTGTTGCATGTCTGCAGGACTTCAGATTGATCTGGCGAGACATTCAGCGTTAATGGTGGTGGTGGTGGTGGTGATGGTGGTGATGGTGATGGTGATGATGCGAATCATCATGATGATTACTGCTGAAGATTACAGAAGCGCGCCACTGAGCTTTGACAGCGCTCAACTCGCCGCCGGATGATTTGCGATGCCGCCGAAATCTGCCTCTGCGAATTACTACGAGCAAGTAGTTACAGCAATAAAAGCCTAAACATCCGCATAGACAAAAAAAAGACAACACTCTGTTCGGCTTTTTTGAGGTCCCTTTGGTGCCAACGTTGGGAAAGAAAAACCTACATGCAGTGCGATAAGATCTCTTCTTTCTCTCTCTCTCTCTGGTCGTCGGTTCGCCATCGAGACACCAGCAAGTGTTAATGTTAAGAGATGGTGCTCTCCGTTTATGTTAGTTCCTCATTTGTGTCATTCTATTACTCGGTGTTGATGCAAACGCTCTTCGTTAGTCGTTTTGGTATTGTTAAAGTTTACCACAAGCGATCAAATCGACGTGGCTATCACCGCTTATTGTCTAGCGTAACGCCTCCCAAACAAATTGTTACACAAATGTTTTGTTTAGTGACGTTTTTCATTCAGCCACACTTCAAAATCGTCTTTTTGCATGCCATGTAGAGAGGCCCTCTACATTGTAATCTACACAAATTACAATGAAGAGCGTGTATATCAGCTCATTTTTACAACGTATGATGAATGTTGTAAAAATGAGCTGAAGAGTTGTCATATATATATATATATATATATATATACTATTTTTTTAAACTAAAACCATTATTTGGTTGCTGCGTCGCCAGCTACAACAAGCACACAAACAACTACACCAGTGTTATGACACTAATAATAATGATAATAATAAAATGATGTCAGTAGCAGCTGAGGCAACTCGAGCGGCAGGGAGGGAGCAGAGATCTCACCGTTGGATTTCGCTTGGTGGAACGTGGTCAGAGAGCCAAGACGGGGATTTCTTTCTCCGAACTCACGGCATCATGACTGTTTGGCGTTTCGCTGCAATCGTCAAAACAGCACGTGGCCCCCCGTTTGTTCGTTCGTTCGGTCGAGCGTACGCTGTTCCTCTATTCGTTTCGCTTTTTTTTCCTCTCCGATACGACAATAGACGAATAATTACAATGGTCATACAGTACTAATAAAATGGCGAGCCAGCTAAATCTACTACTGCTACGACTACCAGAACTGTTTCGACTACTACTAAGCCAACACAACACTAACAAGCCACCGTCGACCACCACCACAGCTGCTGCAGCAACAACAACAACAACAACAACAACAACAATAACAACAACAACAACAACAACAACAACCACAACAATAACAACAACACCATCAGTAGCAGCGGCAACACAAGCCGGAGCCGCCACATCAGGTCAGGGAGGTCTCTATCCGCCTGCAGCGGGAGAGATCTCTGTCCGCGTGCGTGGGGCCACAGGAGAAGCCCCTAAAGAAGATGTGTTAAACGGTTCCAATGGCGTCGCTACCACCGAGGTCGTGGTCATCTTGTGGGTCAGATTCAGTAGTCACGGTAGTGAAATATTGAGTAGAACGCGCAACAACAACAACAACAACAACAACAAACTTCACCATCACCACCACAAGCAACGTCCGCATCATCATCAACAACAACAACAACAACAATACCAACAACAGCTAATACAGGAACAACAACTACACCATTCTTTGATGTTTCGTTTAGACATTGTGTTCTTGTTGTCTTAGCTCGTCTCGTGTTTTTCTTTTTTCCCCGTGTTCTTTGCCGTTTACCTTTGCCGTATGCTGCGTCTCTATTCTACGTCTACGGTTAGGCATTATTATTTTTATCAGCCGTTCCGTGTATATAAAACGCGTATGTATATTTATATATATGTGTGAGGGTATACCTGCACACACTCACAAATAGTAATATAAAGAGTAGGAAACAGATTTGGTATTTTTCTTTATATTGGCCGTATACAACTGTTAAGTTCTGCTTGCAAATCTTAGTTTGTTTTCAAGTAAAGTTTGCTTTCACGGGCCATGGTTTGCGTCAAGGAGACTCTAGCTACGGCAACAGAGCCTATCATTGTCCGCAATGTGGCCACGTTATCATTTATATATATATATATATATATATATATATATATATATATATATATATATATATATATATATATATATATATATATTTATATATATATATTTATATATATATATTTATATATATATATATATATATATATATATATATATATTTATATATATATATATATGGGCAATAAGTGTTTATTTGTGTGTCTAAATGCCTCTGCTGGGCCGGCCGCGGTATGCGACGATAAACAAGAGCAAATTGATGACGACGAGCTCTCGTACATTGAATTGGCAGCTCCATCCATTCTGTTCACTCGGCGGACCTTCTTCTTCTAGCGACCGAGATCGGCGACGTGTGTGCCCCGACTGGCTCTGTGCTGCTACTTAACGTAGCCGGTAGGAGGCGATGACGACGACGACAACAACAACAACAACAACACCAATGGTCACTTACCACTGGCCATCTTAGGAATCAAAGGAAGGTCTCTAATTTTCCCCCCGATTTTCTCTTTTTCTCTCTCCTTTCTATTGGCATTTGTTTGCGTGTCGATGGCCTTTGCTGTGGTGTGATGTCGTCGATGATGGCAGCAGTGGCCACTACTTAACGGCCACTTTTGTTGCGGCAGTGCCAGCAAAAGAAGAGACGATCATCAACAACAGCAACAACAACAACAACAACAACATTACTATACAAAAGTAGCAACAACAACAACGTCAACTAAAATACCGTCGTATCGCTGAATCATCGTCATCAGCAT
>QVRM01002222.1:0-35150 GCA_003439945.1 Dermanyssus gallinae
TTGCGTGCGTCTACGTACTCAAATCGGTCACGCCTGCTGCAAACGTGTATGTAGGCGGAGGCGTTGTTTTGTGTTTTTGGCGTGTGTATTAACGCATGTATGTATGTGTTTTTTTGTGGTGTCTGCGTGAATGTATATCAGAGCAGCAATAACAACGGTAAAAAACGGCAGCTCCAGTGGACAAGGAGAGAATACGATCGTACTATAGTATGATATTTATACAATTGTGTTGAATTGAATGAACTGTTAGCAGTTGTTGTTTCGTGTCAGCCAATGGCATCATTCGTCTCAGAAGCATCGCTTCGTGTCAGTGGCAAGCCGTAAGATATCTTCAGTGCGTTTTGCAATATCTCTCAAAAACAACCCAGTTTTTTTAATTAAGTTAATGAACATGAGGTGGTAGGGTTGCTCTTTGATAGCTCGAGATGCTATTATCGTGTCGCCAAATCTAGGCGTTTTGCGATTTATTCGCACTCGACAAAGCTCTAACGACGGCATGATAACGGCGTCGTGCATGATACAGCTACATTCCAGGCAAGACTTTTGTCGTGTGACTATAAAGGTATGGTAAACCCCATCAGGTCGTAACTTAGTGCTTCCGCTCAGACAGTTGGGCTCGAGTGTGCGGGGGCTGGTATTCGTGCTTAACACCATGTGGAAGGTAGTTAAGACCCAGCATGCTACCAAACTGACGGGAAAGCAGGGCTCGAAGCCATCTCCCGTACAACGGATACTAAACCGCTAAAAGTGGTATGCAGTAGTCTCGTCGTATGCAGCCAGGTTTTCGGTATATTTGAAAGTCATGGATGCTCGTAACATGCACTTAAATCTTGGTGAACGTAGACTATGCCTTGATCGACAAAAAAGCGTCTGCGGGTGCATAGTTATCAAATGTGGGCAGATTTTTGTAAGGGTTTTCGTTTTCTACGAATTCATTTAATAGATTCCTTCATACGGCGGGAGCACCCAGAACATCTAGGCCATTCCGTGTAGTGTGAAAAATTCCAGGAAGTGCTTGCATGATTGTTTGAACGGCGTTTCTTGCTCTCGTGGATTGTTCTATTTGACCAACACCTCACTTAGAAGAGGTTAAGCGTCAGCCTTCTTGATTTTTCAACTGCAGATGACCTATAGATCTTCCGCTGCGACGTCCGCGGGATGATTGGGTCGTCCTGGTATTGATTGTTAAAGAGGCTCTGCAGGCTTGACACTAGACCAGAAATGCCAAAACAAAACCACGTTGGCCCTAGAGAATTTCCTTGTTGGGTACCGGCGCTGGACACTATGGTGACTTCTGTGGTCTAAGCAAGGATTGACGGACCCCTGTAGCCCTGCCAACTATTGGTGAGTGTCTCGGGGCCTTTCTTTGTACACCGTGTAAATGTAGACTCTTTTATTGTATCAGATGTATATTGAATGTCTGGTTTAACGGGCACCCCTGTCGGGCCCTCTGCATGCAAAGGCGCGCGTTGTGCGCAATGGTGACCTCTGCTATTCTTCTTATTGTCTCTGTCGTCTCTACTATTCTTTTTATTACTATGCTATTCTTCTTATGGCGACCCCAACCTGATGAGGAGATACTGCTGTTGCAATGGCATGTTTATTCGCGGCCTTAGGAATCTTGAAAGCCGTTATTAGAAATGCCAATCCGGATGCAAGGGTCGAATTGCGTCGTTTTTTTAAGGGCGGTTATGTATGCACTATAGAAATTAGCAGACAAAATTACGTAAAGTACCCTTGAGTATTGTGGATTCAATCTTCTTTCAGTAGACGTTCTAAAGAGAAAATCGTCTGGTCGAGTTGTCACGTAGATGCCGAGGACGTAGACCATCCAAATCGGCTCCACTTGTGAGTGAGAGCGATCCAACGGCCTCACGAATTCAAATAAATCCTGCGGGCACGTGTTGAAACCTACACTTTTGAATTTGATTAGATTAAAGTCAGGGTTTGAGGTAAAAGGTATGTGATTATCCGGTCCGGACTATTGCCAATAGGTAGACTTCGAGGAGGAATCGGGAATTGGAGGCGTGTGACGTGATTTTTTAGTCTTTTAGAGGTTCTTGCACGACAGCATACTTGTGGGGTGTCGTCTCTGTCTCAGACAAATCTCAATCCAGACACATTCCATCCGAGACACACGGGGTCTGAGAGAGAAGAGAAGCTGTTGTTGGGTTATCGTCACTAGATTAACTGGTTATGTGTGATGGTTGGTTAGTCATTTGAAACGCTTAATATGTAAAACTGCAATCGGCAGCTTTAAGAAGTGTTAAGAGCTCTGGATCTTCAGGATAGCGTTCATAATGGCGATGCCGATCTCAGACTCGAGATACGATACATGTCTTTGATGATTGGGATTCTCATCTAGCCATGTTGATAACATGGGGTTCATTTTCTTCCACATTCTTAGAATAATATGCAAAGAGTTGTCTAACGATCTGTTCTTATCTCATTTTCTGCCTGTAATTTTGCAGGCTATTTTGCGAGATCTATTGTTTGCTTCAGCCGACGGCCCTTTTGGTGCATGGCGCGGGCGATAATTGCAAAGTACGTCTTGCGATTAAAAACCTGCCTAAGTTTTTTGTGTGGGATGGTTGCCTTTGACAGGCGTTAAGTTTGATTTGTTCGGCTTTTTCAGTATATAGTGATGTAATGTATACGATTATTATAGCTTGGGAAGAAGAAGCTCTTTAAAGGCCACAGCGGAGCCAAGATCGGCCGCTCTTTTCCGACATAGGTTTGCCTTTGGAACTACAGAGAGGCAAGACTTTTGATAATGTTAAGTGGTCCCCGACATTCAGACATAATAATGATATTACACGCAAAATTCTAAAAAATATGATATAATTAGTAATGTGATAATTGTACATATTACTAATAATAATAATAATAATAATAGGAAATCTTTGTTTGACAAATTTTTTATCAATATAATTATTCATACGTCTACTAGTACGACTTGTTTTTACTTGAGTATGTTGGCTCTCTCTGTCATCTCTAGCAAATACTGTCGAAGCTGGTCGTAACCATCATAAGCTCAGGGGTGAAACCGACCCAGACACCTACTTGCTGTGGCAGTAGAGCTGGCCAAGAACACAAGTATACACATACGTATTAAACGACCACGTGAGAAAATATCTGTTCTACAAAAGAATTATATTTTCATTCCAATTACACGCCTACGATTGTAGTACCATTGAAATTGACTTACAGCTATATATATATATATATATATATATATATAGAGAGAGAGAGAGAGAGAGAGAGAGAGATGGAGTGGAAAACGCTTGGTACTAAAACGTCCAGACTTCGTTTAGTACAATACTGAAACTCTTGTTTGGTCCCGCACGAAGTTTTAATATGATTGTCGACTTTACTGTACATACATCGATAGCACTAATTTAGATAGTAGGGTACGATCATGCGGCAATGGCACACGGTGCCGACGGTCTAGCGGCGTAATCAAACTCAGTCTAATTAAACCTGCCCTATTGCCTTCATTAACTGAAGCCACCTTTGACGTGTGATGGTAGTATCATTAATAAGGTGATTTTCATTATTATTAAGTATCATATATTTACCTCACACAGGTGGGCGTTCCGCAATTGTAATTTTCGTTTTATTAAGGCCAATGCAGGTCAGGTGTTTCATGAGGCGTCATTTTAAGTGGCGTGTTTTTATGCGCTGCAATAGACGACTGTTGCCGCAAGTATTCTCCCCATAATGCTCTCCTGTAGCCGCCACAATTCTGCCAATCCACTTAAACGTAAATTGTGCTATACCTTCGTTTACGGTGAGAAACGCGTCCATAGCAATCGGCACAGTATGGTACTCTATCTCGACCGCCGTGCACACGCGTCCCATTTCATTTACTGCGTGTTCCGCGACTTATTCGGCTGTAGCGGCACTATAGCCCCAGGAATGATGAGTATACGGTGCAGGCCCAAGTTTATTCAAGAGTTTATTATATAAGGCTTTTCTTTACGACGACTACTACTACTACTACTACGTCAAAGGAACAGCGACTGGATTAACGACGAAGTTCAATCTAAGCGGGCACACCGCCTCACAACAGAGAACACGCGCAATCATAAATTAATGCTTCATAAATAGCTCATGGAATGTAATTCGTAAAGGCTAACGCCTGCCCTATATGCCGCGCAAGTAACGGAGCGCTGCAAGGTTCGTAAAATGGCAGCTATGCGGAAATTGTGCTAGTGCTTGGCGTGAGACTTAAGTGTATCTCTCGGTTCGATTCCAGGAACTCTAGAATACTCTCTACGCTATTTCCAAACACGCGCAGAAACTGCGGTGGATCAGCCAGGCTAAAGGGCATCCATCGTGCACTAATTGGCACGGCGCAGATTTCCCGATTTTTTTCCAAATGTATATATTTATTTTTGTCATTAAGTTACACATGAATTTCCACGGCCGGCCCGACTCCGCCACGGCAGAAAGGAGACGAGTCCCTTGCCCGTGGACGATGAATCGACGATAATCGACGCTGCGTTTCCTGGTTTAAGCGATAGTAGCTGTACCAAAAACGATCATGCCCTGCTATCACCGGTTGCCACAGCGACTCTGGTTCCCAGCTCCACCAGAAAAATCTTACGAATTTTCCCACTGGGCCCGATGTCTCAAAGGCGACCGAATGAACGCTAATGTGTTCTTTTAGTTTGCGATATTTAGCCAGCTTGTGGTGTTCTACAAGGGCACCTCTTTATATATATATATATATATATCCTGGGAACTCCTTATATACTACCCCCTGTTTCTGCGAGGCAATTGACCGGCTGTGTCGAGCCAGCTTCCCTTCGAAGGGCGACGATGTTTTCTCCACAGAAAAGCAGTGAACAGAAGCGATCACTCCGAAGTTCAAAGCCGTTTTCATAAATCTGCTTCAATTTTTTCCAAAAACTTCTTGAGGCATTGTTTGGTTGAAGCAGTGTCTCTCGGGAGCGACGATATCGGCTTTGTTTTCTATTCGTTCAAAACAAGAGTTCGTGCGTGGTGCAATATGCAACCTGGCACAAACTCATGACAACCTTGAACATGTAGATGAAATGACAGAGTGTCACAAAAATGCTATACTACATCTATCAATAATCCGTTGCCCTTAATCGTGTGTAGACCTCGCCCACTCTGAGGTCAAACGTTCGAAGCTAGTGAAAAAGTGGAATTTAAGTTTGGTCCAAATGAGACCTGCTCGTTGCAGTAGCCGTTTCAGACAATGTTTCTCATGTCATCGAATGAGACTAACCGTTACTTATACATTATCGTTAGCAGATTGCACAGCGATTTCCTATACTGTGTCTTACAACGAGCGATTCTACGTCGTGAGTGTAGGATCCGACTAACGGTGGATGCCCAGCAAACATGGGCATCTTATCGTCTTCTCGTCTTTATTTCGATAGGACTGTAACGTGGATCGCATCACATTGTATCGTCGTTTTCGGATTGCTGCGTCATATTGTTTTTTGGAACGATGTGAGCTACGCTTAGCGGTCCAACATTCGTGAACGAACAGCGCACCAGCAAACGAAGAATGATTCCTCGTGCGAATTTCGAAATTGACCTCAGTTGAGGTAATTTTGCTTTAAGCACTTTTTTCTGCGTCTAAAACGACGTTAGTGAGACGATTATTCGATTTCTTTATTTCTTCTCTACACTATCGTTTGTTTGTCTGTATATATATATATATATATATATATATATATTCTTCATGTTAGGTCACTACAATAACCTGCAGCGGACCCACACGACTGCAACGTCCATCATTCAAGCATTGTGTGGAACTTATGCTAACCATTCGAATGGCCGTCATATATAGTATCGATTATCTTGTTGGCTCCCGACTCGATACAAACTTCATTCACTTTTCATTTGCTTTGAAAACTGATGCAACTTTAGAGCGTGCAATTACTTTGTCGAATATATATATATATATATATATATATATATATATATTTATATAAATGCAAAAGGACGCACTTGAGCTTT
Source organism: Dermanyssus gallinae (assembly GCA_003439945.1). Taxonomy (NCBI): domain Eukaryota; kingdom Metazoa; phylum Arthropoda; class Arachnida; order Mesostigmata; family Dermanyssidae; genus Dermanyssus; species Dermanyssus gallinae. The sequence continues at coordinate 5,998 of QVRM01002222.1, forward strand.
GCGAGGATGCGAGGTTTACTATTGGCAAAGCCAACTAAAGGTCCGGTTACGGCGCGCAACCAAAAAAGACCTAGTGGGTTCAGGCGACTTCGTCCTGCTTCTGTAAGAAACGCGGCTGGCGACACCGAAAGCAACGGCCGCAGACATTGACAGCACTAACTGCACATGTTCACCTGTCTTTCAACCGCTGTGCTGCTGGCTCCATGGTTCTTCCTTCTCCTCGGTGTTGCTGTTGTTGTTGCTGTTGCTGTTATTGCTGTTGCGCTGTTGATGTTACTGTTGTTGTTGTCGCTGTCGTTGTAGTTGTTATTGATGTTATTGTTGTTGTAGTTGTTGTTGTTGTTGTGGGTCCACTACATCAGCGGCAGATCGACCTCCTTGCTCTAGCCTCTGGCTGAGAGCCTAGCAGCGAGACTTTAGCCTGTGGCTAGGCCTAGGGAGCTTGGTCGCTAGTCAGGTAGTTTGTTCTGGTCTGCATGAAACAGACGACTACATCCAAATATCCGTACATCCGTCTGACTGACCCGATCAACACCGAGCTGCGCTTGTGAGCTCGCCGAACGCCGCCAGCAAACAACAGCGAACCCTGCTGCTGCTGCGTATCACACAGGTCAGTTAGTCACTCATTCACTCACTCACTCGCTCACTCACTCACTCAGCCATTCAGTCCAGCAGGCTAGGCCAAGCTAGACGTATATACACATAAACATACAATCATACGTACATACAAACATACATACATGCATACAAACAAACATACGTACATTCATATACACACACGCACACGCCGAAGATGGGCACAGCGCGTCATTCAACTGCTGCTGCTGCTGTTGTTGCTGTTATTTGTTGTTGTTGTTTTTGCTGCTGTTGTTGTTTTTGCTGCTGTTGTTGTTACTTGTTATTGTTGTTGTGGTCCTACTGGTCCGGCGGCTGACATTCGTGATCGCGGTGCTCGGACAGACAATCGAACCGCTCGGTCAAATCGGAGACGCCGGCACCACGCCCGCCGTTACCGCTGCCGCCGCCGCACAATTTGTCTGTCCAGCGTTAGGCTCATCATCATGTTCTTTTTCTTCTCGTTTGCTGCTGCTGCTGCCTCTTCCGTTAGGCGGTGACGCTGACAGGAAAGCGTCGGGTGGGTCTCTGCAAGAGCATGACTAATAGAGGACGATGACAACAACGAGAGCAACAACAACGGGAACAACAACAACGGGAGCAACAACAACGGGAGCAACAACAACAACAACAAACAAGAACAACAACAACAACAACAACAACAACAACAACAACAACAACAACAACAACAACAACAACAACAACAACAACAACAACAACAACACAACAACAACAACTAACACAACAACAACAACAACAACAACAACACAATCAACAACAACACAACAACAACAACAACAACAACAACAACAACAACAACAACAACAACAACAACACAACAAACAACAAACAACAACAACAACAACAAACAACAACAACAACAACAACAACAACAACAACAACAACAACACAACAACAACAACAACAACACACCAACAACAACAACAACAAAACAACAACAACAACAACAACAACAACACAACAACAACACAACAACAACAACAACAACAACAACAACAACAACAACAACAACAACAACAACAACAACAACAACAACAACAACAACAACAACAACAACAACAACAACAACATTCAGTTATCAGAGTAAGCCAAAGTACCCATGCTCTGCTCGCATCATCGACAAAGCCAATTCGCTGAGCTAACCCATCATCGCCTTTGCTACCAGCAGCTGTAGTTAGAGAACTAGTAATAGTAGTAGTAACAATCGTTGTGAAGGCCAATCATTTGAGGAGAGCACTGGTTAAAGGACATTTCCTTTTGAGCTTCCGGTCACGGTAGCCATGGCCATGCTACTTACTACCTGTGACGGTCGTGCTAGCCGGCGCCGAATAAGCCTGCCCTACGTCATCCTGTGTAGTGTCCTTTTCAGAGGTCTCCAAGTAATTAGAGAGAACGGCCATGTACCTGCAGAAGTTTCTACATATATAGCCACCCTAACTCATGTAGCCGTGGTGATGCAAGTGTGCTACGACGTGTACACAGTATATAACACCTACAGATTAGACTGATATGATTCATACAGTCGTGCACCTGTTAATGCCTTTGCAGTGTGGTGATCGAGTAGTGCTTCAAAAATTGGTTTAACAGCTCGCCGATAAGCTGTGCTGTCCCATAATACATGTGAAGAAGATATCAGTTGTGCAAAGCGGCGTGGGCTAGGCTACAGGTAAAAGCAGCAGCAACAACAAGAACGACGACAACAACAACAAGATTGTCGACAACAACAACAAGAACAACAACAGTAGCCATAGCAGCAACAACAATAGTAGCAATAGCAGCAACAACAACAACATCAACAACAGTAGCAATAGCAGCAACAACAATACCGACGTTAACAACAACAGCAGTAGCAACAAAAACAACGATACGCCAATATAAGAGCATTGCGACGCTTTGCTTTGCCTAAAATGGTCGGCAGTTAAGGTTGCGATGGCCATGACAGAAACATTGCGAAGGTTAACACAGTGACGGGGCAGATATGATTTCGTTTGGATGCCGACGACAAGATTGAACATGACAACCACAAGGGCACTGACGACGTCAACAACAACAACAAAACACCAACGACAACAACAACACCAACAACGACAACAACAACAACAACAACAACACGCTGCTTCTTCATCAGCCCTCGGTGTTGCTGCCGTTGTAAGTTGTAGCGTCGGTCAAGATTATCGTGACAACGTTCGCGCATGCCTCTATCTTTCCATTCACCCATTCATCCGTGCCTGCAGAATCGAATGACATCTGCGCAAATGCACGGAAGCAACTGCCCAGAGCCCACAGAACAGCAGCAGAAGTACCAGCCGCAGGCGACGATGGGATGAAATCAGGCAAATCGAACCTGAACTCTAGAGGCGAGATTTAAACGTCGGCGCTCCTGTGCAGTGGCCGGCCAATGCGCCCAGTTATTTGTAGTTCGTTCAGAGGCAACCGAAATCACGAAAAGGCAGGCACACGAAGGTCGAACGAAGGGTCGGCTTGATTAAACCCCGTGATCGAGTCCCTGAGGTTCAACGACAGCCGCCGCTGCGGCTACTGTTCCTGAAGCCGAAATCGCTGCCACCCCTCTAGCCGAAGTGGTCGTCGTCGCCGCTGAAGCCGATGTCGCCGCTACCACGACCCGTTCGCCACGACAATCATCATGACCGCGGCACCGCCTCGTATGAAGTCGTCTCGTCGCGTTAGGAGGAGACACCTCGGGCGCTTCCGTTGCGCGAAGCCAATGAACCATCGCCGCACAGGTTGGGTCGCCCGCCGTTTGTCGTGCATTTGCCGTGCATCATCAACGAAGCTGCTTCTGGAGGGCGGACGAGCGGGCGGTAATCAGTCATGCGAGTTCGAACGCCTCGTTTAAAAAACCACGACAGAACTGGTGCTATAGCCGCACCCGCTACGATTGACGCTGCTGCTGCTGTTGTGGCTATTTTTGTTGTTGTTGTTGTTGCTATTGTTGTTGTTGTTGTTGCTATTCTTGTTGTTGTTGTTGTTGCTGTGGCTGCTGCGACGGTTGTGGTTGGTATCCAACTGCCCCCCCCCAGAGAGAATGTTCCTGTTGCCTTGGAAACCCCGTCCACAACGCGTTACGTCAAACCCCACAACTCCGACTCATTGGCGAAAACCGCCGCCTCCACTTCTTGCCTGATTGCTGCTTCTTGGCTGTAACGTAATTGTCGTTGTTGCGACTCGCATTATTTCCTCGCGTGTTTCGGCGACGGTGAGAAACAGGTAGGCAGGTAGCCGATGGATAAATAGATAGAGAAAAGCCTTGCCATATGTTCCTGTTCTCATCACGTTTGATCTCTTTACTATTGCTGCCCTCTCGCCTCTCCCCCGCTCAATCTCCTTCTCTGTCTCTCTTGGCTGCTACGCTTCACTGAACCGAAATCTGTGGGCTGTTGAAAACCAAACACCGACGTGGAAGTTCAACTGACATCAGGCGTGACGAAGAACTCGTGCTTCGACGTGCCCTCCCTCCGTTGAAGCACTCCGCGTCCGCTGTGCTGTGTCGCCCCCTTTGCTGCCTAACGAAGCCAGACTGTAACTGGGGTTGATCGTGAGGTCATGGCTCACTGGCAGCTTTCTGTGTACCTTCGGTTCGTACGTGCATCCGTCAGCACACAGACGTACAAACGTACATGTTTTTCTCCTGCCGTTTGCGCTGCCGTGCTGTGTGTACCTTTTGTGTGTATGGTGCTCGGGGCATATTGGCGGGAACTTTAACGTTCGGCTGTTGCCGTTTGCCGTACGTTCGTATCCATCTGCGTGTACAGAGCAGGATGTAACGTCTTGTACGACGACTGCGTGCAAAGCTGTGTATGTAGGTGCACATGCGTAGTAGCACAGACAGTAGACGGCTCTGATCTGTCGATTGTCCGTACCACGCGATCGTATATAGTAGAGCCGCCTAGGCACCCTAGGACTAGTCTAGTCGCATCCTTCAAGAACGGTTGAGACCTCCGACGTGAGTCAGATAGAAACAACCCAGCGAATAGAAGATACTTGACAGCAGTAAACGCCAATGCGGCTTCGTGTATTCTAATTTATTAGTTTTCTTTAGGGTCAATTTTGTCGTTGCATTTGCTGTGCCGTATGATGTGAACTCTCTTAAGGAAACAGATGGATAATGCGCTGACAGTGGGTTAAATATTTGAAGAGGTAGTTCGGAATTGAATTTGCCCACCAACCAGTGCATCTCGTGTTAGTCGTGCACCACGAGCTTCCTCAACAACTTTTCTGTGTGTTTGTATATAACAATAATCATGCAATTGAATGCACGCGCTGCAATAGAATGCACGCGGACAAACCTTACAAAAACATTTCAGTGCTCAGGAAAATGTGTTGAGGGAACTGCCCACGTTCTGTCTATACTATAGTTACTCTCTGGCAATACAGTTGCCGATAAGCCGCTGCCTACGCAGCAGAAATATCTGGCCCATCTGATCTAAGTAAACAACGTGAGCCGCATACCGTTTTTGGAAAAAATACGCGTTATTCCAAACAGTGAGTGGATTTACTAAGATATCCAAACGTCAAACCAGTGTCAAGATAGGATGAGGAAACGTGGGTCGCACTCTAAGTTAAGTAAGTTGTAAATGTAATAAAAACGCTGTACACGGATGAGTGCAGTTAAGTTTTCGGGCTGACCCTTAGCCAAGGTTTAACGTCCACGGAACTGTTTTTCACACTGCTTCATAGACGGACCCCCATAAATATAAATGTGTAACGGTGGGGCTCAAACCCGCGCACCTATGTGTCTCCTCCGGTTGCGAGGCGCAGACTTAAGCCACCGCGCCACCGGGCTCGACGCACGGATGAAGCTAGCTTAGGAGAAGTAAACTAGCCAACTTTTACTATGGCAAAGTTTAATAAGATCAGGTTTTTCGAAAACTCTTTCTACTGAAACTGTTTTTAAAAGCTTACTGGTGGTGACTTCAATTTAGACGATAGAGAAATTCCCATGTGAAGACATTCTATGTTAGAGAACTGTGTTCTATGCGGGAAAAATAGCTCGAGCACTTGCGAACTAAAACCTGAGGGCGTCCAACAAGCTTCCTAAACAGGCTTATTACGCAATGAGTGATGTCACCAACCATGCTATCTTGCATATCCGGTTTTCAGTGCTTACTTGCGACACCCTAGAATTGTTTTGGCACCGTTTGGATAATTCTGATTGGAGTGCGCTCTTAGCTTCTATAATCAATCTAAGTAAAGCCTACACTCAAATAAATCTATCCTGTATACCTGGTTAACCACAGACGATACAAACAGACAACAAATATCCAGAAATACGCTTAGTTATCCGTGCGAGTATTTACCGCAACATCTACGTTGAGTTTGGAACATATTGACGTAAAGGCTTGTAATATTGTGCGACTTATTAACAGAAAAGGACTTGCGTTTCGCCACCGTCTGGCTACAAAAGATGTTTGGGCTACCGAAGGTAAAGCCCGGATTCTTACTACTCGTTTCATTTACACATAGCATTTATAGAGAAAAAGTCACATATCTAAAGAATCTATACGATGGAGTGTAACTATTTGACGACAGCAAAAACGACTTATGACCGACGGTTGGAAAGGGGCCATTAAAAGAGGACGAGCTACTTCGAATATGAAACAAAATCGCAACCCTTTTCTATAATGTTTTGCTTTGCTTTTGGCTATATATATATATAGGATGAGACCGATCAATCGAGTCGACGACGAGCTGCTACAATCAAAGTGCTAAGTGCACAAATGGCATAGAAAGCACACACTGCCCTTGGAAACGATGTGCATTGGGAAAGGATTGTTCATATTTACGCTGTTATTCGCGGTTATTGTGATGATTATGATGGTGATAATATAATAATAATAATAATAATAATAATAATAATAATAATAATAATAATAATAATAATAATAATAATAATAATAATAATAATAATAATAATAATAATAATAATAATAACAAAAATAATACTAATAATAATTATTATTATTTTAACTAATTATTTTAAAAAAACTTTGCAATAATACGTTCAGACCTCACAACTGTAACGTTGTTTAACATGTAATAAATAATAATAATAATAATAAAAATAATAATAAAATAATAATAATAATAATAATAATAATAATAATAATAATAATAAATAGAAGTAACATACTAGAGTGATGCCTGTAACTCAGTGATCAGTTTAGTGTACTGTGTGTGGCCATGCGACAGAGGCACGAGCAGCCATGAGGCTGTGAAGATCCACCCGACATGGTGAAACAAAACGAAACCAACCGCGTAACGGCCCGTAGGCTTCAAGCGGCATGCCGCTGCCATTCAAATTCGAATTCTAACGGCTGCTCAACTAAAATTTGACGTTGGAACATCTAATCTACAAAGTGGCGCCAACAGTTATATCAACAACTCATCGCGCCGACAATGAAAACGACGTTTTCCTTTGGAAAGGCAAGAATTAAGAAGACGATAGTTACAGCCAAGCCAGCGCCCACTTTGTTTCACTGCAGAAGTAGCACCAGTACGAAATAATAATAATAATAATAATAAACAGCAAACTCCCTAAACCGAATCCCGATCATCTTCAAACCCGTCCCCAGCTAACATTCATCTGCGACGTCTGTAGAAAATCCGTAAAATCGCTGCGCGGACTACACATACATAAAACCCGTGTTCACGGACGACAAACCCACACACATTCCTTTGACCGGCCACCCGATGGCTCCGCTCCACATACTTCGACCCAGGACCAGAGAGACCCAGCCGACATTACCTCTGACAACGATCCAAAAATGTTTACCCGTATCCTAGCTCGTGCTCGCAAAAGCACGAAGCTAGTCAGGATAATCCCGAGAGGAGTCAGGCAAATCTGTTGCGCAGCTTACGCGGAAGCCCTCTCTCACTTCAACTCGAGACTAGACGCTGAATCCTGGCACAGATTAATGACTTTGCCGACATTCATGTTGCATATTCCAGAACTAAAAAGCAACGACATCACATTGTGCCACGTAATTAGGAAGAACATAACAGATTCCCAATGGAAGACGCTGGATAATCTTTCTGATAGACCGCACCATAGCCTGACACAGTCGCGCAAGAAGCACCTCACCGACCGCCAGATTGCCGCAAGGGCAGAATGCAAGTTAGCTGAGGGAGACATACGCTCCGCCGCACGCACTCTACTTTCGACAGAGTCTTTCGCATTGCCCGACGACCGCACGACTCAGGAACTTAGAAGCAAGCATCCCTCTCCTCCGGCTCACGTCAGGGACCGCTTGATCAGCTTTGAGCAACCTCCCACGGATGAGCCTTTCATCGTTCCGGCACAGCTCGTAGTTAATGCGGTTCGCTCCTTCTCACTAGCATCTGGCCCTGGACTGGATGGATTACGTCCTGTACATCTGAGAGATATGTTGGACAGCACAATACCTTCTTCCGAAAGACTGCTAGCGGAACTGCGCTGTCTGACTAACTTGACTCTAAGTGGCAGGCTGCCAAGTTTTTGCCACCCAATCTTCTATGGGGCAGATCTGACAGCCCTGAAGAAAAAAGACGGTTCCATTAGACCGATAGCGTGCGGCCTTACTTTACGTAGGCTGGTTGCCAAAGTAGCGATTGCCATCAATAGGACGGCAATCGTGAAGGCGGTGGCACCTCACCAGGTTGGCGTTTCAGTTAAAGGCGGAGCTGAAGCTGCAGCACACGCAACTCGGGCTTTCACGGAGGCAGAGGGACCCCCACGAGTCCTGGTAAAACTAGATTTCCGAAACGCCTTCAACACCATCCGACGCGATGTTATCCTTAATGAAGTTAAAGCGAAAGTTCCACAAATGTTTCGCTTAGCGTGGCAGAGCTACGGCACGCCATCACTGCTGTCCTGGGGAGAGAGTGAGCCTCTTCTCTCAGCCAACGGAGTACAACAGGGAGATCCTATTGGGCCCGCCTTATTTAGTTTAGGAATCTCAGGATTAGTGTCCCGCATGAAAAGTCCACTAAATGTGTGGTACCTAGACGATGGTATACTAGGCGGCCCGGCGAACATAGTGGCCTCCGACATACGCGAAGTACTACAGTTTGCTGAGGAGGGAGGCTTAACTCTTAACGCCTCAAAATGCGAGGTCATAGCTGTAGGTGGAACCTCCCACCAGCAGGATCAGGCATGCAAACTCATTGCAGACGCCCTGCCCGGTACAAAAATAATTGAGTTGCCTGACCTAGAAGTCCTGGGAGCGCCCATTGGATCTCGGAAGATCTCGAAAACTATCCTGGATAAGCGGGACGCCCTCCGATGTATCAAAACTCGGCTATTGGCGATGCACGCACAGGCTACATTATGCCTATGGAGATACAGCCTAGGATCACCTAGGCTAAACTACATTCTACGCACGTCCCCCACAGGCCATTACTGTGATAATTTGCAAGCATTTGACGAGGTGGCAAAGGAGATACTGAGTGAAGTTCTAAACGTGGCCCTTACCGACAGATCCTGGGAAAGAGCCACACTTCCTCTCAGCGAAGGAGGATTGGGACTAAGGTCCGTGGCAGACCTTGCTTCGTTGTGCTACGCGGCCTCTATCATAGAGTTCTCGGGGCTTGCGGAGACGTTGTTAGAACCGGATGTTCATTCTGTGCTGCGCGGAAGAAGGGACGAAGCTGAGCTGGCAGCTAGACAAGCGATAGGCCCTGGCCCCTGGGAGCAACACCCTACACAGCACATGCTTGACAGCTACAAGTGTCAAACGACCGCTCGCAAGATCTTAGATGACATCCAATCCCCGACAGACAGAGCGGTATTCATAGCTGCCCGTGACACTTTCAGCAGTGGCTTCCTAAGAGCACTTCCTTCATCACAGATGGGCACCATGCTGGACAACACCTCCTTCCGCATGGTGGCCGCTCTGAGAATAGGCGCTCCCATATGTGAGCCATACGAGTGTAAGGCGTGTGGAAAAACAGTGGATGAGGACGGACTGCACCCTTTGAGCTGCACTAAAAGCCCTGGTAGGGCTTTCAGACACGCGGAAATCAACGCGATCCTGAAGAAGGCTCTTCGTAGAGCCGGCATACCAAGCACCCTGGAGCCCAGGTTGGGCTTCGAAGACGACAAAAGACCAGACGGCGTCACCATCCCGCCATGGTCCAACGGCAAATGCCTGGTATGGGATGCCACGGTATCATGTACAGTGGCTCCGTCATACCTGATGCACAGCGCCATCAGGTCAGGGTGGGTTGCTGAACATGCCGAGATCGCAAAGAAACGCAAATACTCTGATTTGGAGAGGAGATATCACTTCGTACCCGTCGCCATGGAAACGATGGGCCCGATCAGCAAGAGCACAAGTATCCTCCTCAAAGACCTAGGTGTCAAAATTAGTGCTAACACGGGTGACCAGCGCGAGGGCGAGTTTCTGCGTCAGCAACTCTCGCTCGCAGTGTGTAGGGGAAACGCCGCCGCTATCATCGGCTCTATGGATTGAGAAGGGGGGGTGAGCCTACGCGGGTACACGTTTGGGTCCCACAATTGTAGGGAAATACTGAAAAATTGAATAAATAATAATAATAATAATAATAATAATAATAATAATAATAATAATAACAATAATAATAATAATAATAATAATAATAATAATAATAATAATAATAATAATAATAATAATAATAATAATAATAATAACAATAATAATAATACTAGCAGTAGTAGTAGTATTTTTTTGTTGCCATTACTACAGCACTTCCCAGTTGAGATGTACTGTTTCGTAGCCTAGTGATGGTTTGATTAGTCCATGCATAGTTGCACGCAAGCCTTTGACATGTTCTTTGTTATTGATTGTTAACATTGTTGCCATCTCTCTGATGGGTTGGGGGCCCGTTGCGTTATTGACGTCGCTGTTGTGGTTGCTATTATCGACGATGTAACGGTGGATCCGTTAGCCTTAGCAGTACCGTTATTGATTGTTGCTGTTTGTATTGCTGCTGCTGCTTCTGCTGTGGCTTTTCAATTGTTGCTGATGCTCCACGTCGTTAGCGTCGTTTCGAGCGCTATGTCGTTATTGTGGTGGAAGCCGACGTCGGCGTTCATCGCAACAACAAATATCGCAACAGCCAACAACAACAATAACAACAACAATGGCCACAACGACAGCAACAACAGTAACTTCGGCACCAATAACACCAGTATGAGCAGCAACTTCGTACGACAACAACAGTGGCAGCAGCAGCTCCAACAGCAATATTGGTAGCAACAACAACAGCAATATTGGCAGCAACAACAACAGAAATAATGGCAGCAGCAACAACAGCAATATTGGCAACAACAACAGCAATATTGGCAGCAACAACAGCAATATTGGCAGCAGCAACAACAACAATAACAACAACAGCAACAGCAACTTCAACAACATCACCGATGACGCCAACAAGATGGTTCTCCAAATACCATCTATACATCCGTGCCGTCGCTGTGGTTCGCCACCTATTGCTGTGAGACAAGCCCACAGCAGATCTGATGTGGGCCGCCCGTCATTAGGTTTCACACGCTACCCTGTTGCGGCGGCGTGTACATACACTGTATTCACCGACACGGTCATCAAACTGACCCACCACGGTCGGTTTTGTCGTCGTTGTCGTCACGTGCAGCACTGTTTGTCGAACGCCATTGTTATCATGGCTGTCAATCGTGGTCGCTCATGGGCGCTCATAGTTGCGCCTTTGCGGCGTAATTTGTCGACTGTCAAATGATATCTGCCTGTCTGGCTATCACCTATTTGTTGAGTGCACGGATTGGTTGAGGAGTGGGTGATTGATTGGTTGATCCATTGATTGACTGGACTGGCTGATTGACGAGTCCGTTTGCCCATTAAGAATTATATTTTCCTTTCTCTCTATGTGTCTCTGCTGCAATCAAGCTGACCACTAAAAGCAGCGGAAACTGCTGCACACTTCTGCACCTCTGCGTAGATGTTTGTCTGGAAGCCAGGTCACAGTGCTGCATCATACGAGGGGCACGCGGACACGTGATAGATACCCTTTCTTATGCTTGCAGGCCGTCCCAGCCCGTCACTCTCTACTCGCGTCGTAGTCTGCAATGCTATGCGATGGTGATGGCGATTCGCTGTCGGGACTGGAGCCACCGCTGTCGGCTTTCTTCGATCTTCTTCCCGGTTTATGCTGCTCGTTAATGCTCGGCCTAGCCATAAAATCACAGCAGCAGCAGCACCACCACTAACAGCACAAGAGTCAACAACAGTTCCGTTTCCCTCTGATAGTTTATGTAGCCGCTCGGGGATATGCGGCCAGCGTTGGTTATTGCTGACTACTACTACATGTCGTTATAATTCCTGCAATTCATTGTTGTTGTTGCTGTTGCTGTTGTTCTTGTTCTCGTCCTTGTTGTTGTTGTTGCTGTTGGTGTTGTTGTTGTTGTTGTTGTTGTTGTTGTTGTTTTCTTTGCTTTTGTTGTTCTTATCGTAGTTCATTTTATTCCTATTGCTGGTGCTGGCGAACTTTTGCTTGTGACGGTCGTTGGTGTTGGTACGGCTCTTGTACGATCTATCGACCGTATTGTTCCTGTTCTTGCGAGTGTCTCCCATGTCGGGCATTTATTATTCGCGGCCCTGGCATGGTCGTTGTTTTTGCTTGCCGTTTTTGGTTTGTCTGCATAATGTTATCGCTCCTTGTCTGATCTCCCCCCGGGGCTTACCAATTTTAATTGAATTCCTTCGTATAGCACACACACACAGTATAGCACACACGAAAGCTTCGAAGGAGATGTCCGATAAAATAATGTCGGCTGACTCAGCCGTAAATTATTACGGCAGAGAGTGTACACATCCATAGTCGTATTGCCTGCAGGTGTTATGATAATGAGTGCCGTGCTATTTGCTTCGCCACAGTTAGTACTTGAGTTACCTTACCACCTTGAAGGTACTGCCAAATAATGCCATGCTAAGTAAAGCACTGTAGTGCATCATGTAGAACAGACGTATGCAATTAGAAAATAAGTAATTTTATCCACTTGCCATTTAACTTGCTAGTATTTCGTCCGGCAACAACAACAATAATATGAGAAAGGGTGAATCAATGACCCGTAATTAAGAGCGCATCCAAATGGCACATATCTACTTGTATCGCGTTTAATGCTGGTGTAGTCGTAATGCCGGGTGCTTTTGTTTGAGCTTCCATAGTTTTCTGTTGTTGGTTGTGTTAGCGGTTGTTGCTGTCGTTGTTTTAGTAGTAATCGTAGTGGTAGTAGTAGTAGTAGTGCACGGGTTCGATCCCCACCATTGCACATTTATATTTATTCGGATCCGTCGTATGCAGCATTGCGAGAGCGGTTCCGTGGGCGTTAAATGTTGGCTGAGAGTAGTAGTTGTTGTTGTTGTTTATTATTATTATTATTATTATTATTATTATTATTATTATTATTATTATTATTATTATTATTATTATTATTATTATTATTATTATTATTATTATTATTATTATTTTTATTATTATTATTATAAGGCGCTTTCATTTATTTAGGAATTTAATATATACATGTGAATGTTTAAATCCACGGCACCGATGGCTCACTCCTCATCTATCACCCGTGTCCGAGTGGGGGTCTTGCCCGACCCCTGACGCGAAGACGCGGGTCCATCCAGTCTTTCATAGTTCCGAGCACCGAAATCGCGTTACCTCTCTGAATCTCTAGGGAAAGCCGTTGGCAGAAGAAAGTGCCCGCCCTCTTGTTCATCGTAGCCTGCCTGGGAAATTAGCGTGGTTGTGAGGGGCCCAGGGCCACCAAGCGTCTCGAATGCGAAGGGTGAAAAGTGGTACGCCCGGCTTAAGTTCGCATACTTTCTTATCTTTGATGTCTCGGCGCGGGAAGCGGCAGTTCCTGGGCGAGAAGCGCCGGGACCGACAAGGGAGGGGGTCAGAGAGTCGGTCACCGTCGCATCCCACACCAGGGAACGACCCTAGTAGAAAGGTATCAAAGTCAAGCCGTCGGGCCGCTTGCCATCGTCTCTAGAAAGACCAGGCGGTTCCAGAACGCAAGGGATTCCGGCCTTTCGCAACGACCTTGCAAGAATGTCATTCAGAGCAGTGTGACGTGGACGCCGGCCCGCCGAGTGAGCGCAAGACAGGCCGTGTCTGGCCAGGCGTCCGACAGGCTCGCCACCAGTGCATCTGTGTGGCTCTACCAAATCAGCTCCCAATCTGAGGCCAACGCAGATCCGGGTGGATTGGTCGTCAAGGCGGGTACCCAATGAGTCAGCGGGGAGTGCGTGTACCCAGTCGCTCGCTCCTGGGCGAGCGACGGCAAGGAGGCGCGCCCTATCCTGGTCGTCACCGCATTCTTCAAGCAACTCAGTAAGATTCGTGTACCTTCTCGGCCCAGGCCCTCTGGCAGGCAAGCCTATTCATATCAGGCGGTGAAGCTTGGAGTCCAGCCGCTATAGCGTCGCGAGTTGCCTCAAACAATGCCCAAGCCCCCAGCGGGAGCAGGCTTTGGACATGACCCGAAGTAGCGTGCATCGAGGCGGCCACGGCAGGGCTTGCCAAGGAGCGGGCCGATGGAAGACCAAGACCGCCCATGTTATTATTATTATTATTATTATTGTTATTATTATTATTGCAATTGAATGCGTTCGCCATCGTTGTTAATTGCCATCGCTGGTTCGACCGCGGCCGGCCTTAGTCTGTACTTGATTCGATTTCTGCTGTAACATTATCAAGTATTTTTTCTATAATTACTATCACCATTACAAATATTGTCACATCCATCAAGGCACGACGTTTTTGACTTGCTTAAATATGCAGAGTGACCTGTTTGCTTCTTTCATCGAGAGTCAAATATGTCTTCAAAGCGTATGCTTTTCGTACGTTTGAATGCTATCTTGCCTGATCATGACAAGCTTTGACATGTGCAATTTTCTTGAGTAAATGCACAGTCGTCTTCAGTGTTGGTCAGGAGAATAGTGGCACAGAGTAGAGGTCTGAAATATTATGAAGCGTCCAGATTACGACGATGGGTGATATTCATGGCCATGCTAGGCGAACAACAGTACGTAAGGTATACGAAACATTGTCCCAAAGCTCAAAAGCGAACAGCTTCCTGTACCGATTTTTTAAACCGTCTAAACGCGTTACTGTAGTTGCTCAATGCTTTTCTTGTTATCTTTGCTTGCTTCTCTGGAAGTTATTTGTAAACACTATTGCTGAACTTGTTGTGTTGTTGATGTTGTTGTAAGCCTTACCGTGCTTAATGTATTAACTGTGCGTCCGCTGCAAGAACTTCTTACACAATGTCGCTTTTGCACCGAACAGGATCATCTTTAAGTAAAACGACATGCAATTGTCCATGGGAAGCTTACGCAGTGCACAAATAATCCCTTCCTTGATAGTAATGTTAATATATATATATATATATATATATATATATATATATATATATATAGGGTCTCCCAGAACAAACTTTGAGGTCTAGTAGAACTCGGCAAAAAATAATTTTGCCCAATAGACGAGGCGAAAATGCCTTTTTCTGGAGTGAGAGCAAAATTACCAAAAGTGATTGTATCAAGCTCTTTATCCTGGCAAATCTGCACTAAATCTGCGATTGCGAGAGCCTCAGTCATCCTATCGACAAACCAATCATAACTGAGTGTTTGGAGGCAACTTTTGCACCTGTTGATTTGCATTCTACGTTAGCTCAAGTCAGAATGTAAATGTTGTATTAAAGATATTTTCAAGAAATGAAATTCCTTGCAATTCTAATATTTTGACTTTCATGCCAAAATGTTCAATCACTCATTTTTTGACGGCATGTCCGCCCCTGTTTCATTGGCATTTCTTTTTTCGCCGAATTGTACTGTAGATACCAAAGTTTGTTGGAGGAATTCTGGGAGACTCTATATACATACATATATATAAGACGACTTCCGTTGACCTGACGGGATGACCCTAAAGGCCTTTGAGGGTGGAAGGACACTCGTTTGGAACGCTACCGTGAGTGACTCTTTAGCATCTTCAATGGTCAGTCACGGCGCTGCCCAGGCTGGTTATGCTGTTTCACAGGTGAAAATAAATAAGTGTCGGGAGTATGCATCTATCAAAGCCTCTATGGTTTTTCGACCTGTTGCCTTTGAGACCTTAGGGGGCCCAGGTAAAATTACTGAGGAAGTTTTTACTAAAGTATGCCAAAGTCTCAGGTTTGGCCGCAGGGAACCTACGCGCTGGTGAATTTTTCCGGCAAAGGCTGTCATTGGACATACAACGTGGTAACGCCACGGCGGTGCTTGGAACGTTGTCCAGGTGGTCGACACCAGGCTTGGAACAAGGGCTGACGTAGTTTGACGTCACGTTTACTGGGGAACAGTTGTTTACACGCCGTGGTAAATAAAATGTGTTTCACAATATATATTGCAGACACGGGCGATAGCCTTTTCTGCAAAATTACCTGAATAGTTACAATTGTTTGAATTTATGTAATAATGAAAATTTAAAGCTCAATGAAGAGTTATTGAGCTTAAATAAATTTGCCGTCCGGAGAAGACGGTCTCATTAAAAAAAAAAAAAATATATATATATATATATATATATATAAATATATATATATATATAAACATCACCAGTGTTATTGGTCCTACGACCACTACTGGGATACGCCGGAGACAGGAAGCAGAACGCGGCGATTTGGCGAACTTGAGTTCAGGCGAGCGCGCCCGAACGAACCTAGGCCAAACGGAACGAAACCAAGCTAGGCTGAGCCTGTGAGTGAGCTGAGTTGGTCACCCAGGGTTGTGCTAACCAGAACGTGCGTGAACGGGTGACCCGTCCAGGAAGATCCTGGTTCAACCTGTTCAAATCGTTATTCAGACCGTCTGCTCCGGGTGGGGATGGGGGGGGGATTAGCTCGGGGGCAGGTCCGTCCTGTCCTGCTGCCGCCGCCGGCCAGCAGGCCGACTGCGGCTATCGAGTGGTCTTCATGGTGGTGGTGGTGGTGTGCCGGTGGACGTATTTTCGTGGCCGCCGCCACCATCATCGTCGTCGTCGCCGTCGTCCTGATAGTCTCTGTCCTGGTTGCTTCCCTTTGTCGAGTTGTTCTGGGTGTACGCAGCGACCACGATGCTAACGATGATGCTTATGATGAGGATACTCATGATAGTGATGACGGTGATGATAATAAGGAGAATGATGATAATGAGAAGGATGATGATAATGAGGATGATGATGATCATAAGGATGATGATGGTGATGGTGATGATAATGAAGGGGATGATGGTGATGGTGACGATGATGCTGTTGCTGCTGCTGACGATGATGATGATGAACTCTTGCCGAAGAAACGATTGTATCCGTTGGCGACAACCGTGTGTGGAACGCGTTTCGCTCGGGGCGGCTTCGGCGGCGGCGGCGGCGAAATCAGCGTACAACCAAGATGGCGTCTGATAAACCGCGGCGGTTGTTGTTGTCGGTGCCCACTTTGCCCGCCGACGACGGAATACAGGTAACTAACTGGCTGACGACGGAATAGGAGAGACGGCTCACCAGATCGAGCTTCAGCTTCAGTAGCAGCACCGCCAGTGGCACAACAATAACAACAACAGCAACAACAACAACAGCAACAACAACAACAACAACAACAACAGCAACAACAACAACAACAACAGCAACAGCAGCGACGACAACGACGACGACCAGCCGTCGTCGCCGCCGCCGGGATGGCCACGATTCACGACGACCACCACCACCACCACCACCACCAACCGCACCGATACGATGGTCTGATCTTCTTCCTGATCAGCGTCGCTCACGCAACCAGGCCCAGACATACCGACGTACGAACGCAGGAACGGACAGACGGGCGAACGGGCAGGTAGCCTGAGAACCATCGCGCCAATGTCGCGGCTACTGCTGCTGCTGCTGTCGTTGTTGTTGTTGCTGTCGTTGCTGTTGCTGTTGTTGTTGTTGCCGTTGTTGTTGTTGCCGTTGTTGTTGTTGTTGTTGTTGCTGGCTGAGCCAATCGGTTCCTATACGGTCGGAGCAACTGTGTCACTACAGGAGAAACACACATACATTTTCAGCGAGGTATTGAGAGAGAAAGCGAAAGCTAAATAAATCAAAAAGGAAGACAGAGAATGAGTGGTAGACCAGAAAAGAGTATATGTGTGTGTGTATATATAATGGACAGCGAGTGAGAGAGGGATATAGACGAACGGATGAACAAACTTGAGCATTTGAACAGTTAGTGGGAGCATGAGCATTGCGAGCAACTCAGCTTAAGGTAGGCAGAGTGTGTCGTGTTCCTCCTGCCGGTAACCTGCCGAAAGCAACAACCACCACAAGAGAAACAGCAGCAGCAACAGCAACAACAATAGGAAGAACAACAAAAATCACAACAGCAGCAATGGGAACAACAGTAACAGCACCAGGTTCTGTAGACTAAAACTGAATGATGATGGCAGAAGAGGTTCAGGGCAAAATAAGGATCTCGGCGTTAAAATACTTGATGCGTCGCGTGAGCCCCGGCTCAAACAACAACAACAACAACAATGGCAACAACTTAAAGAGTGTATGTGCGTTTACCATTCAAAAGTCTTCAAAATGTGTTGTGGCAGCAGAGGCGACTGTGGGAGCCGCAGCAGAAGCAGTAAGTAACTGGAAACAAAATATCACAGGAGAAGTACTAAAATAGAAAAGAAAATAATATAATAACGACAAGCATAAAGCACCACAATAGCAGCATCAGCATTAACATAAAGTACGACCACGACAGTAACGGCAGAATCAACGACGGTACCCGTATCAAAAACAATAGCGACAAAAAACGCTACGAAAAGGGACTCTCAATAAGCAAACCTAGCCAACCAATTTGAACTAACTACGCAATCTGATCTCGGCAACAAGTAACAATTTAACAATCTATATTTCTGACATTGAAAACAGTCAATATATATATATATATATATATATATATATATATACAGTGATGACTTGAATGCTTCCAAAAGCATAACCTATCCACCGTTTTGGCGCCGATTTAACGACTCCCCCGTTAACAAATTAACACCACGTTTCCCAGGTCCAGAAGCTTCTAAGTTACACTGACTCAACGTTGCAACGCACGTCCGAGTTCACGGTGAGTACGATTTCTTTAATATTTTAGAAAGAAATCTGTAACGAAAGACCGGACTGCGTAGTCTGCTTATGCTGTTAATTGCTCCGGTCGTGCATTGTGCCGCCAAACGTCGCCTAATGTTTGGTTCACCCGCTAGCTCGTTGCCCATATCTATGTTCCTAATCCTGTGTCCATCTAATAGATCAACAGTAAGTTGCGGCTTGGCCTGAACGACATCTCATGACATCAGCACTGTATAGGTGTTAGCAGCAATGCGCCAGATGGTGGCGGTGGCTTTCATTTTAAAACATTCAATTTAACTCAATCAGAGAAGAGACAGAGGAAGAAGAAAGAAGAAGAAAAATAAAACGGAGAAGAAAAAGGAGAAGACTGAGAAAAATATCACCACAATTGTGCCAACGCATTACCTATCTACGGTGGAATCACTTCTGAGTCAAAGCTTGCCATCTCGCTCGCTAGTCTGGTTGGCTGCTGTTGGCCGAGACCACATCGCTCGTATGTAATGTTCGACGGCGACACCACCATGACATTGGCGACTGGAAATTGCAAACAGAAGCGGTTGCCGCTTACGGTCACGCCTTGAAGCGGTCCAGACAAAAAAGACAACGGCAGTTAGGCAGGGCCTGTTCGTGTCCTGCTTGGCTTTTTCGTGTCGGGTTATTTCTCCCATATTCCTTTATACTTCGTGTTTTTTCCTCTCGCCTTTGCTCTCTTTCTCTTTCTCCTTTTCAGTCTCTCTCTCTTTCTCACTTCCTCACACACACACACACACACCCATAACCTTTAATTCTTTCCCACTTCCCCTATCTCTCTTACTATACATACATACATGTTCGGTCTTCTGCTTCTCTTTTTTTTCGTCCGTTCGTTCGTGTTGCTTCCGACGATGATGTCTCGCAGCTAGTGGTTGGTCGGTCACGGTATCGGCCGAGGTCAGCGCCGAGGTCTGGCCAACGCAGCAGGTCAGCAGCGCGACCCTCGGCTGGCACACAACAGGCCTAATTAGGCCTAAATGGCCGCCGACGTTCCGCCTCACAACGAACAACAATCAGTATCTCGACAACTAGCAAAAGGCCCTCCTCCCTCGCCTGTAATTATTCAACCTGCGCGCGCGCCCGGCTGAACGACCGTCCAATTGTCCGCCTGTCCGTCGGCTCCGGTCGTGCATCGTTGTGACCGAGGCCGATCAGCATCAGCATGCAGATCCACTGCAGGCTGTGGTGTGTGCGGCCAGTGATGTTGGTTGCTCTAGCGAGGAACCAATAGGCAGGATCGCACTGATAGATAGATGCTTCAATAAAGACAACGACGACGATGATGATGATGGCGATTGTGGTCATGATGATGATGGGCATGGTTATTGCACAAATCAGTCAACCATCATTAAGCTTAGGCTCGGCTTCGTGGACTTTCCAGAAGAGGCCGATCAAGAAATCCGGCGGCCTAAGCTCGCCGAACGAACTGACTGGCTGGTTCGGTTGGCATAAATGGCAACGTTCACCTGTCTGATTTCAACGAACGTCAAGCAGAAACGAAGACGGTAGCCCAGAGAGGAAGACAATGAGAAAAAAGAGGAAAATAATCCTTGGCATCATTTTGTGGACGTGTATTGATAGGCGTATGCAGGTCCTAGTAAATCTAGGATGGCGCCGCTTTTTTAGGTGTGCTAGGTGCGCATGCAACAGACGACCTTTGTGTTACGCGACGTAGGACGTCGATGCTATTTGAAGTACCTTACGTAAAGAAGCATCTGAAACATTGTAAGCATCGTCTCCTAAAACTCAAACGGCTTTGCGGTAGCACGTTCAAGTACAAGCATATACACACAAAATACAGACCGATAATATAGCCACGAACACATTTATATAGCCATGTAAATTCCAATGTTTGCAATCTAGGTGCGCCTTGTCCCATTCCAACCCACTCAGTTTGCCACCTCTCCAAAGGCACCTTTTTGCGTCATATTTTGTAAGTCTTGTTGATCCCATTTCGTCTTTCCATTTAGGCTACGGTATCATTCTGGCAAGTACCAACAACACGTCTGTGTACGCTTGCTTCGCTCTAGTAGCCCTTATAGCCAGCAACATCTGCGCGTTGGTCAGCTTTTTCTTATTCCTTCTAATATTCAGTGCAGCTGGGTCCCCACACTGATAACCCGCAGTACCTTTTTCGCATGTCCTCTGGTCCATGGCATTCGCTTGGACATTTTTTTCCGCAGCCTACCTGCGCTCTACCTGGAGCTTTCTTGAAGCCGTTACTCTAGTTAACGTATTCCGTGCCGCTGAGGTTTTAATCAAGCATCACTCCCAAATATTTGGCATATTTGCTTAACTGGATTCTGTAGCCGTCTAACCAGATACTCGGACTTCGGCACTTTTGTTCTACAAATAAGGTGAGGGCCTCGCTCCGTTTTGATGCCAGCACTAAGAAGAGTAACTTCGTTAATCGATTTACCTTCGTCAAAGCAATGTTTGCCCATACTCCACTGGCCCTTTTTCATTTACAATGACCAGTGTAGGCGACAAACTCATCTCCGGGAGACCGGCTTATTTCAAGCACGCCGTCGTTCGTTATGTTCCACACTGTAGATCCTAGACAGGAAGGTTTGTGAAATGCCTGCAGCCATATTGTGTTCCTCGCCGTCGTCGCTGATAACCAAGCGCTTTCCAGTCCTCGGGGGATCTTATATTACTAACTTCTCTCTTACCCTCCCTTATATACGAGTATATATAAATGGAAGTTTCAGAAAGTTCTGTTGGTTAGTGAGCTCTTTTGTATACTGGATGGCCAACCCATTCGTTAAGTACCACTCTATGAAGATCGTGAGGTAATTTTCGACTGCCAAATAAAGTTTAGACCTCACAGAGCCGAAGGTTGTCAAAGCCGCGTTTTGAATGTGCAATCTCATAATGCGGTTCTTTATTGTGCATGATTCTAATGTGTACCTAGGGGTGTATCAAACCTTAGTGGCACCAAAGTGGACTTATTTCTCTCACGTTTGGGTGCCATTCTATAACAGAGATGTTGATTTTTTGCAGAGCGTGCAGAATAAATTTGTGAAACGAGTTGCTTGTCGGTACTGCTTACCACGTGAGCGTACCATATTGCTTAGTGTCAGCAAACACCAATATTGCGTCGACTAACCCATGTTTAAACGGCTGGCACGTCAAAATCTTATTACTAGGTATTTTGATTTAAGACCAAGTAAGTGTTTTTGTTTTTCAAGAAAGGTGATATGTTATGATATTCTGTTTAGCGGATCTTAGTGGTGGGGGAGCGACCGATTGTTATCAAGAAGGGTTGCGCGCTATTGCTGTAGGGTGTGTCCTTGGCAAATAAGTTATTTCGTCTAATTCTCCCTTTAATTATTTTAGGTTTGGCTCAGGGATGAGGACGGGCGAAACAACTGGCTCTGACAAGCGTGTACTCTAGTATTTTATCTTCACATGTATACCATTTATCCTTAATACCGCTCCTCGCGTTTCTCCTGAAATGAAGACGCGATGGTTTAACTTGAGCTAAAATGTGGCAAGTTTTACCTCTGCTGCAGCATTCTATCTCTGCGAGTCTGTGATGATTTGTCTGCGTTTAGGCTCTTGGACGGCCGAATTATATCTAGCAACAACAACAACAACAGCAACAGCAGCAACAACAACAACGAGGCTACCGCAGGTTATGATGAGAGTTCATAGTTCATAAAAGTTAAAAAAAAGTAGCACTTGTGACGGCAAGCTTTTTAGGTAAGGTGTCTGAGATAGGTCTATAAGCTGCAAGACTGTGAGAGAACGCATTGCTCAATTAAAAAAACTGAGTATACTGGAGAATTATACCCCCCTGTATCCTCTTAACCCATCGTTCGTCATTTAATGTTTTAAGTCTACTACTTACTGTACCTAAGCTTACTTTGTGCTTCCCTTTTGACATCCCCCCATATATATATATATATATATATATATTTCGCAATAGCATTGCATTTCAAGATAGTACATACATTATGTACCATCTTTCCTTCATATGACACTCTGCTGCAATTAAAACGGCTTCCCAATTACCTAATTACTACCTTCTGAATATTTTCTAAGTTTGTGCATAAGTTCCAGCTTTGTAATTGAACAACGTTTGCATATGTTAGTCCTGGCTCATACATGACCTCTAAACTTCAAATGTAACACACACATATAACACTCAGAAACAGTATTACCGCCAGCTCTGTTTTCTCTATTCTTAACACACATTTCTTTCTCAGCAACGTTTCCTTTGACATGGTTATCCCTAAATATTTTTTATTAATCCAGATACCCTAACTCCTAACGAATATAGCTTTTTTGTTTTTAGCACACTATGTAATTGATGTACTGCATCATTTCTTACACAATACTTGTCGCTGTTATTTCTATTTATATAAGAAAAAATTACCGATGATAACGGGCATTCCTATCTTACCTCTCTAGCAACACCATCTTCAGTTGACTGTTTGATCATAACTATGTTTTCCCTTTAAATCTTCTTTTCTGTATCTAACTTGCATCGAATCCTTCTTCCGCCAAAAATGTATAAGTAATATTTATATTGACCATATCGCAGGCTTTTTTAGATCGAGAAAAAAAACGATACAACCCTGCGCTGCCCCGCCAGCAGAGACCAACAGCAGTGCCATTAAACATTTTGGACAACTATTTATTAGTCCCCTCCTAAGACATTTATTACCTACACACGTGATTTCCTATTCCTCTGACTATACGCATATTTTCCAACCACGGTTTATTTTTACGAATTTAGTATTTCTAGCCCTATCATAAAAATCCAGTTTAGTAGTACTTTCTTTTCCATATCATTCCTCTCGCCTGACTGGTGAATGTGGGCGTTCATGACTTCAAGACACATAGCCCGCACCATCGCTACTTTCAACCGTTTCTGTTAGCGCACTGTGCAATGACTTAGCTTTCTCTAAGATATGTCTCGGCTTGCATATATATATAAATATATATATATATATATAAAAAAAAAATTTGGTGTTAGGTATATGTTCCAAAATAATTACGCCTTTCACTCTATCGCATACTTTAGCGGTACGGAATACTAGGATTGCTGCGTCCCCTCGCACAAAAAATGAAATACATGAAATACGCTAGCATTTACTTGCTTGTATTTTACCGGTAGTCTTGACGTTACTGTATTGCCGTGTCCCCTTCAATAATCATGAGTTGGATGCCTACCTGAGCATCATTTGCGAGTTGCCATGAGCAAGTACACATTGGTATCTATTTGCAGGCCATTGTAATGCAGTAAGCGATTGTCTTTTATTTGCTGACTGAGGTGCTTGCGAATGCTACGCAGGTGGCTACCGATTTGCCAACATTTCGGTTCGAATATTGCTTTGGATTGTTTAATGCGTATAATTGTTGTTGCCAGCTACTTAAATGCGTTTTGCACGGTCGTGAGCGCCGATCCACAGACTCAAAGCCTATACAATTGTACATGCCTTTGGTTATGTAACTATATATATTTCTGCAAATTGTTATATATATATATATATATATATACATGTATGCCCGTCAGATTTTGTAGTCTGTGTTACTAACCGGCTGAATGTATGCGGTGTATGTAAATGAAAAAAAACATAGGTCCGCCTATTTGCACTAGATGTAACGCAAATTGCTCAGCCTCGAGAAAATAATCGTTTCGCCTCGATACAACATGTCTGCAGCGCGCCTTAGATTAGGCCTTTATACGACGCTATCAGACGTAATGTGCCTACTTCGTAGTGGTAATTTTGCATGGTTTGTTCAACTGACAAGAAATTATAAACTACTATTCAAGTAACGTACAATGGTTGCAACTCTAAAAGCCAACTCTCTAGGGGTTCGTCTATGAAGCAATGTCCTCCCAAAAGCAGTAATGTGGACGTTAAATCTTAGCTGAGGGTCAGCCCAAAAAGTTGATTTATTTTAACTCTAAAATCCGTTACTGCCATCTGGCAGTTTTGGTACTATCTGGTAAGGTTTCTCATAAAGGTCAAAATATGCGCCCTGTTCATTCTCTCTCTGTTCCCACGGTAAAATGAACAGCACGCATGGTCAATATGAGATTTTTGACCTGAAAAAAGGAAACAACATAAAGCATGCATCTGTGTCCACTTATGCGAAGGATAAAGCAAAATTAACTAATGTGGCAAAGCTGATTTTGTTTTTTGTCTCGCTAAGGACTAGGTAAGTACAACGGCGTAATATCATCAGATTCCCTCAACTAGCTATGTTACTGGCTAAGCTTTTCACTTTAGATATTCCGCGTTTTCGCAGCAATGTGTGCGTGCCCTTACTACAGAAAGAATAAATTTAATTCCCGTTTCAAAAAACGGTCTATTTTTCGAGGCAAAAGTAATTCGCAACTTTTTTCTCGAAATTTCTGTTATTTCCCCGTTTTCAATGTTCTCGATTGTTACTGCTACTGTTTTCAGCGTCGTCGTCGTTGTCGTAATCGTTGTTTTTTGGTTATTGTTGTTATTATTGCATAGATGCCGAGCAAGATGGCTTAGTGGCAAAGCCTTTGCCTTGCATTCGAGAGGACTGGGTTCGAGACCCAGACCGGCCACTCTTAAATTGGTTTGCATGGTTTCCAATTTAATGAAGGTAAATGCCGGAGGGCATTAAAACTAGCCATGCCATAAAAAAAACCGTACACGGGCAATAGCGTTACGAAAAAAAAAGCTGTTATTCTAATTATCTTCGACGCAGGCTCGACTACAATGCATCATAATACAATCGTACTTGTCAATCAGGCTGTTTTTGCAGCTTAACTATTATGTATTTGTGTTTTTAGTCTACCGTCTAGTACATAACACCGTTTCTACCGCGTTGTTTGTCGTTGCTGCACCCCACAAGAAAATGTCATCAAAACCGTTTGACTTTTCTGTTTGCCTTGCTATTGATGTTGCTGCTGTTGTTGTCGGTTGATGTCGTGCGAGGCCGTCTGTTGGGCTAGAGTCGACAGTTGAAGGTTTTAGGTAAGCGTTCAAGTCGCTGTTGTTTCGTTGTAACGCTATGCCTTTCCCAGCGCACTGGGGTTGCTGCTGCTGATGGCACCGGTGATGCCGATGAGCGCAATTCCCAAGCTCCCAGGCTCATCCAGGACAGCGTTTGGTCTTTTTCTTGAAGTTTGAGCCAGTTCAGTTAACTGGTCTCGTGACTGCTCTGCTTTGGGTCGTGTGAGCGGAGCCTGGAGATCGTCTGTTAACAGATCGCCAGGAGATACTGTCGCCGGCGGTGTTTCACCAAAAGCAGCAGCAGCAGTAGCAGCAACAACAACAACGACAACAACAACAATAATAAAAACAACAACAACAACTACATCAACAAAAAAAAAATCAACAACAAGAAAACAACAACAACAACAACTACATCAACAAAAAAAATCAACAACAAGAAAAACAACAACAACAACTACGACGACAACTACGACAACGACAACAACTACGACAACGACAACAACAACGACAACAGCAACAACAACAGCAACAACAACGACAACAACAACAACAACAATGATGACGTAACAACACGGCAACCACAACTGCAACAATAACAACATCGACGACAATAACAATAAACATTACAGCATTGACAACAACAACAAGTGCAATCATTGTGAATATAAACGGTGCTAAAGCCAATTGAACAGCTTCTATTCTCACATATTTGAAATGATTCAATTATAAATGTGCGGTTGCGCGTATACAACGACGGGCATGTACAGCGGGCATGCATGTCCGACGATATACGGATGGATCTCCCCCAGTCAGCAGATCGAAGCGGCGTGCAGTGAAGGTGCTTTGCTTTCAGTGGGGGAAAAACAGAGAGGGCCAATATGTAACTAACGTCAATTATTAATTAACCGACAAACAGGTTGCGTCATACAAGTCAACCAGACGAACTAGACCAGGCAGGGTTCATTGGGTTAATTTGCCAAAATCGCTGCAACTACAACTGGCGTCATCTAAACAACGATAGCACATTGAAAGAGTTGCCTTGGGTTAAAAACACATACATTTATATATATATATATATATATATATATATATATATATCTTTATAGTATCAAGATATATATATATATATATATAGTATCAAGACAAAAGCTGATATGCAGGAGGGCGACACACCGTGTGCGGTGGTGCGTCATCATTCCAATGTTCACTCAACAAGGCATCCTGAAGTCTAACTGACGTTGTCTTCGAGCACACACGGCCTTTTTGTAACTGTTCTGCCGGTCTCCGTATGCAGCGTCCTTTGGCGGGGGGTTTAGGGGGGGGGGGGGGTAAGTGAAGGGACCAGAGAGTAAAACAAAGAGGAGTCGAGGGGACGTTGAACACCCACCACCAAGCGACAGCTTTAGTCGAACGTGCGCTGATGCCTGTACGTCTTTAACTTTACTGCACTTTTAGTCGTGGTGATGAGATGGTACGTAGATGTGAATGATGACGGCATTGGTGACTAGACGTTCGTAGCTACGTAACCCTTAGATGTTGTTGTTGTTGCTCTTGTCGTCGTCGTTGTTGTTGCTTGAAGTTGTTGTTGTTGTTGTTGTTGTCGCAGTTGTTGTTGTTATTGCCTGTTGTTGCGTGTATGCCGTTGTTGCTACTTGTATGTTGTTGTTGTTATTGTGGTTGTGGTTGTTGTTGTTGTTGTTGTCATTCTCCGCCGGTCTCTCGAATCTGTGTCCCCAGATGGTTACTAGGTGAAGTCCCAACAGCAGCACCGTCAACGGTAGCCGCCACGACGCCAGCAGTCGTCGCAGCAGGCGTAAGAGGCAATATTCGTGTAGAGTAGGAAGGGCACTCACGAAGTACCTTTGTCTTCCTTCGACCTCACGCACCCTCGTTGTCGGTATTTCTCTTTCTTTCGCCTCGGCACGCGACCAGTCGTCAAACTTCTGTCAGATCTCGGCGCATTTCAACGTCGCCGTTGATTATCTTTCTCTGTACTGTTACTACGACTACTACTACTACTACTACAGCATATCCGGTGTATGTGTAGATGTTTCATGTATGCATATGTATGAATGAATGTATGAATGCGTATATATATATATATATATATATATATACATGCGTAGATAGTTCCCAGTAGCATGTGTGCGTATATGCACGAATACCTGTATGTTTCTATGCATAGATATATGTACATACGAGTATACAGAGTACAGAGCTTTGATATGACGGTTGTACTGCAGCAACGCCGCGCCATCATCACAACCATCGTCAGTATCATTGCAGCCGCAGCGACGGCGTACGTACGCCCGTAGGAGAAGGAGGAGAAGGTGGAGGAAGAGAAGCAGCAATGACAAACAATGTTCATCCACATTTGGCACGCTTCGAAACGACGAAACGCGCCCGCCGCCTAATAGGCGAATAGCAGCAGGTTCGTCAAATGCCGCCGACACGATGCTTAATTCGCCGGACAATCGCTGACTGACGCATCGATTGCTGTTGCTGACGACGTACGCTTGCCCGTATGCTGTCGTTATTTTTTATCGCTGTTGTTGTGTTATTGGTTATTGTTGTCGTTGTTGTTGCTTTTTGTTGTTGGTTGTTGTTTGTGTTTGTCGTCGTACGTTTGTTGTTGGTTGTTGTTGTTGTGGTTGTTGTGTTTGTTGTTATTGTCGTGTTTTGTTGCTTGTTGTTGTTGGTTGTCGTCGTGTTGTTGCTTGTTGTGTTGCTGTTGTTCGTCGTCGTCGTCGTTGTTGTTGTTTGCTCTGTTGTCGTCGCGTCGTAGTTTGTTGTTGTGTGTTGTTGTTGTTGTTGTTGTTGTTGTTGTTGTTGTTGTTGTTGTTGTTGTTGTTGTTGTGTGTTGTTGTTGTTGTGTTGTTGTGTCTGTTGTTGCTGTCGTCGTCGTCGTTGTTGTTGCTTGTTGTTGTTGCTGTCGTCGTCGTTGTTGTTGCTTGTTGTTGTTGTTGTTGTGTTGTTGTTGTCGTTGTTGCTTGTTGTTGTTGTTGTTGTCGTCGCTGTTGTTGCTGTTGCTGTTGTCGTTGTTGTTGTTTGTCGTTGTCGTTGTCGTTGTTGCTGTTGTTCTTGTCGTCGTCGTGTTGTTGTTTTGGTGCTGCTGCCAACCTTGTTGATGGTTGTCGCCGACCGCTTGTCGTCAAACTGTCGCTCGAAGAGAGCCTCTCTCGGTCGACCCTAGCTTGAAGCCGCCTACCCCGGTCGGTCGCTCGGCTGATGTCTACTACTATAGGTGGGTAGGTGGCTCGTGCCGGCAGCTCGGCTCGTGCCGGCAGCTCGGCTCGAGCGGCTGTGAGCACCAAATCTGCTCCCATCTTTTCCGCTTGTTGCTCCTTCGCATGTATGATAGATAGGGACGAGCCACTGGCGGCCGCCGTTACGAATATCGAAAGCCGTTTGACAACG